>JAUESH010000039.1:15964398-15983974 GCA_032275165.1 Synergus magnus
AAGTGCGGAAACACCCAAGAGTTTCCGTGTTTCGCCGCAATTCGCAGCGCCAAAAAAGATACTTGGGAGCTCTATAATAATCATAATAAAGAATCTAACCCTAACCTCAATCTATTTGAGGTCACTTCTGTTGCTTTGCAAGTTTCTATATATGTACTCTCCCATCAATTAATAATTTAATATTTAAAAACCTTCGTGCTCAGGCGCGGATCCAGGGGGGTGTCACGGAGTCATCACCCCCCCCCCCCCACTACCCCAAAAATCCAGATTTACATTGCTCAAATTTTTCTCATGACCTTTTTTTTTTAGCGATGTTCCCATAACCATTTCTGGCGGCACCCCACCCCCCGAAACCCTTACCAGCAATTACTTGGATTCGCCCCTGTTTGTGCTCAAGATTTAAAATTTATAAGAGCTGAAAAATCTTCTGAAATTAATTAAAATTTCCAAAAACTTAAATGAAAGATTGATAATTTTTTCAATTTTATATCGAAGTAGTTGAATCAGTTGAATTAAATACTTGTAAAGGAACCTCGTAAATTGACGTTTGACGCCCTCCTGTGGCAACAAGACCTAGTGAAAACATGCGATGACCGAAGTGCTGAAATAATTGATTTCTCAATGCAAATCGCAGCAAAAGAAAGAGTGACAGTCAATATTTTGGATTCGTTTCCGGGAATTTGATTGTGATCCCGTCGTCCGCGAGCATTTCAACATTTTGCGGACTTCCCTCATCCTCGAAATCTTTGGTGTCGATCTGCCGAGTGTCGATTCTATTTTCGTACGCTGCTTCTTCGCCCGAAATTTTACAATAACCTCAGTGAAAATATGACTGCAGCTTTCGCTCAGGTGAAGAGGGTTAAAAATTAAATCACTTAAATCAGCTGTTTTTCACTTTCCGAAAGATTGTTGACATGTCATGTGTCACCAAGCGTCGAACTCGAGATCAACATGCCTTCCCCAAGACAGACAGTTTTCCAGTGCCTCTGTTTTTTACATCTGACATTTCCTCAAATTTAAAAGCCCTTCCCAACCAAAGATTCCTTGAACCCTGTAAATTTAAATCTCCTGAATCCCAAGAATCTCCAGATTGTCATAGGCGAACAGAATCTCATGAAAAAAATCAGCTTCTGAAACCAGAAAGCTTTTTCAGGAAACTAGAGCACCTGCTAATGTTATTGCGACATTTGAATGAAAAATTGCTGCGATTTGAAAAACTTTCAATTCCTAAAATGATCATTCAAAATTCGAATGTTGCTATTGTCAAGTTTTCGAAAAATTCGCGTGTGTCAAACATGGAGTTAGAGTTAATAAATGTTGATGTGGACACAAGTGGTTCAGTCTCAGAAGACCCTTGTGAAATTTGTAAAAGTGAGTTGAGGAGTCTTGGTAAATATAATGTAGAAAATCTTAAAAAGGCTGATTTTGAGGTTGAACAAATTTTATGTGGAGACTGTATCAGAGAAGTAATCAGTGTTCCGAAGTTTATGAGGTCTGAGGAGAGGATGAGAGAGATGAACGAGACGAATATTCCACAAAGTTTTATATCCAGCGCGTATGTCGCTGTTATTACTTTAATAGACAAATTTTTAGCGATTATGTCGATAAATAAGAAATCAGAGAAACTCAAAAGAAACATTGAAAGTGCTGCTCCTTTAGCATGGCTTTCAGTGTTTCTCACTATGCTGTTTATCTTTCAAATTTTGCCACTCACTTGTACTGCTGATTCTCTGGGGAATCCGTATGAGATCTTGGGAGTCTCGAGGCATGCCACTTTACAGGACATCAGGAAAGCTTACAAGCACCTTGTGAAAGAATGGTGAGAATATCTTATTTTTAAGTGTTCATTTATCGAGGTTTTTTTTTTTTTTTCTTCAAGCCTTGCATTTGGAATCCAGGTTAATTTTACATACTTTCGATGAATTATAGTTATTTATTTGCAAATGAATTGCAATGAATATTATGTAAAAGTGTTATATATTTTTTAATTAAAGGCATCCTGATAAGACTGATCATCCAGAAGCTGAGACCAAATTTGTGGAAATCACGAGAGCTTACGAGGTATCTTGAACTTCAAATTAAAAATTCATTTAATGAACAATTAAACTTTTATGAAGCGAAAAATAACGTTTTCTTCAACATTTATTTAGCTCCTCTCTGATCCTGAAAGACGAAGAAAGTTCGATAATCATGGAATAACAGAAGAAACTCTACCTGGGTACAGAAGAGACACTCACCCAAATGTGCCAGATCCACTGGAGGATTTATTCTCTGGAAATTTCAAGTTTCATTATGAAAGCAGAGACATTACACTCTTCCATAAAATGAGCGTCACATATCGGTATGTAATTCTTGTTTAAGGATTTGACTGATTTTAATATTCTTGATAAATGTAATTTTTAATTCACATAAAATATTACCGAATTTTAGAGCATTCGAGAAAAACATAATCCCAAAAAGTTATCGAACTCCGCATTTAATACTCTTTTATTCCGATTGGTGTTTCCCGTGTTTGCAAGTGGAACCAACTTGGCGTCGTTTGATAAATGAATTGGAGCAACTTGGTGTTGGTTGTTATACTGTTCACGCTGAAAGAGAACATGCCTTAGCTAAAAAACTTGGTGTCCGCACTTTGCCATGCCTTGTCGTTATTCTAGAGGGAAAAACTAGCATTTACAAAGAATCATTATTGAGTGTTCAAAAAATCGTTGGTAGGTAATCGAGAATTTGTTTTTTAGATTTCTGTAGCCGCCTTGATTTTCAACCATTGTAATAAATTATTTTCTTTCAACATTCTAAAACGAATTTACATTTTAGAATTTTTGAGGAAAATGTTCCCTTACAAGCTGATCACGAACGTCAACAAAGAAAACTTAGACCCATTTCTCTCAGGCTGGATGGACAATCGAATTCGGGCTTTGATATTTGAGAAAAGGGACGTGGCTCGATTGAGATATATTCTGACTGCCTATCATCACAGAGATCGGGTTGCATTTGGCTTCGTCCAGGTGGGAAAACCAGAAACCAAAGAGATAACAGCAAAGTATAAAATCACTAGCGATTTGGATACTTTGTTGTTGTTCAATGAAAACATGGAAAAGCCGATGGCTTCCATAAGTATGAAGGATATTCCGAGTGAAACGATGCACAACATCATTGCTAGTAACAAATTTCTAACGCTGCCGAGACTTTCGAATCAGGCAATGTTGGATTCTCTCTGCCCTCCGGAATGGTTAAGACCACAGAAACGACTCTGTGCTGTTTTGATTTCGCAAAATAGTCCTATTCACGATTTTGCAAGGTTGAAATTCCGCCAGGCTGCTTTAGAATCTCCATACAGGTTATTATTTTATTTATATCTTAATGTTAATTTTCTGAATAAATTGTTCTTTAATTTAAATACTTTCATAATTTGGTAAAAACTCAAGTTAATTTTTAATTTAAAATCGCAGTACGGAACGAGTGAGGTATACGTATGTATTCAAAGATTCGCAACCAGATTTCGTCTCAGCTCTTTCAAATAGTGAAGGAAGTCCTATGGATCCTTTGTTGCACATTGTTATAATTTGGAGGAGGGACGCTAATCATCTAAAGTATGAATGGCTACCAAACGGTTGGATAGTCGCGAATCAAGACGAAAGTCGGTGGAACGAAACTCGACAAGACTTGGAAAAAACGATTCAACGATTACTGCGATCTTCCGAAGCCTTACCCTATGCCGCAGAAGTTGGAGAATTAGCTGATGAACATGCACTGGTATTACTCAGATTCTATTTTATTAACAAATTAATTAATTAATGATTGAATGTGAATTAGTTTATGTTGAATAGTTTATGTTTAATGACTTTAATATTTAATATTTAACAGGGATGGCTGGAGAGATTAATAGTCAGAATATTGCTGGCACTGGATTTCATTTCTGAAAATTTAAAAAAAGAAGACATCTTGCCTGTTATTTCGGTCGTGTTTACGCTATTGTTCATTGGAGCTGCGGGATACGGAATGTCTTATTTAGTGTAATTATTATCTATACTAATATCTCATTAACTAACGAATAATTTATTAATTCTAATTTATATTCTGTATATTTTCTTTTCTTCGTTAGAAAATTGGAAGAAGCGAGTGTGGAAGCAACACGCGGTCAATATAGAGGAAATTTGAAAACGCTTTCGACGCAACCTCAGTTGAGATTGCATGAATTACGAGCTGAGAAATATAACGGACTCGTTCGACTTTTAAAACCAGGATGTCGAACTATAATTCTACTGGTCGATTCACAAAGTAGAGTCAAATTATTACCAGCTTTTCACAAAGCTGTGTGGCCTTATAGGTACTTTTCTATTTGGTCGATTACAGAAAGAGAAGAAATAAGAAAGGATATTAAATTTTGCTTTCATAAAAACTATTCTTATTTTCAGGAAAAACAAAACGTTGATGTTTGGTCACATGTCTCTGGAACGGGGACTTGAATGGTACAAGGAACTATTGTTATTGAGTCTTTCAGAATCAAGAGAATTGAACATCAATCCGAAGAATTGTATTGGGACTGTTTTATCGCTCAATGGGCATCGAAAATATTTTTGCATGTATCATGCCAAGCATCCTGAAAACAGCAAAGGAAAAGGTTCTAAGGTAAATTGAAAGAGATTTAAAATTTATTATAATAGTTTATAATTGAAATTATAATATATCTGAATAAAGAATTGTAAAGTGAAATTTTTTTGTTTAGCGAATGGAAAAAATGACCAAGCGATTAACTCGAAGATCAGACGATGCGGAGGCCGGAGCTTTTATTGGATTCGATAGTTCTAATGAGTCTGAATCGTCACAAGATGAGGTAAGAATATAAAATTCAAAACTATTTTTATTTAAAAAGGTTTAAAGCTCTTAGTATAAAGCAGAATCTTTCAAAATCTGAAGTTTTGATTTAATGAAAATGCAATATTTAATTTAAAATATTACAGAAGGAAAGCAGTGTTTTATACCAAGATAAGCTTTTGGATGGACTGCCGAATTGGCTCGATAGATTATTCGAGGGATCGACGTACCGCTACTACATAAATTATTGGCCAGACTTCACTGCCAAGTAATGGAAGGCTGGTGAAAATTTTGCGATCGAATGCCTTTTACACTAAATATTGTTTTAATTCTAGTCAGCGAGTAAAGTGCTAGGATTAATCTGTAAAAAGACGGATTGAGCCTCGCATAAAGACACGATGCAGTGATTATCATATTAATTAGTGTTCATAAATGTAACTGCAGTCTCCTCTTTCCGCATTTTTGACTAATTTCTCTACTTGAGCCGCAGTATCGTAGATGCTACAATCACGAAGTGGAAAGTCGATTCTGATTTTGTACTTTGCCGCCGAAGCATCTCGATATTAGAGAACAAACTTCCCTTTCATTTGTGTTCATCTTGCTACAAGAAACGTTCAGTGCTGCTAGTCATTACAATTAATGCTCTCTAATTTAATTACGATAAAAGATATCTTGCCAATTTCCTATACAGCGTGTCAAAGTATTTATAAAGTCAAAATCGACATTGAAAATGTCGAATCAATTGTATCGCATTCTCCTTTTTGGGATAAGCAACATAAGAAATATGAGCAACATTCCTTCCCGGAGATGTTCTTAACTTATCTGCAAAAATGTTAATATATACTTAACAGCCTTTTAAAACGATTCGAGAAAAATCCTTAACACTAAGAGTGATCGACTTATACGTAGATTTTGTAAACGAAACTTTGAACTGCACAGGATTCTGAAACAGAAGTATTATTCTGCAGAAGTTGTGTCAGAGATGTATATATTGAAAAAAATAGCATAAGTCTCTCCTCTAAGGCTTCAAAATTGTAGAAGAGCATTCAAGACTCTTGATTCGTAAATCAATAGTTTAAACATTTTGAAGCGAGGGAAGTATTCTTTGACACATAACTATGCAGACGCACTTTGTTAATTTTTATATAGTACATACAATAATTCCTACGATAAAGGCTCTAGCGTTTATTATCATAAAGTCACTCCATTCACAGTCATCAAATTTAGTCTTTCACTTTCAGAGTCATTGAATCTATCATTAAATTCAAACGCATTTTTAAGCTACGATCGCCTTTAAAAACTATTAATCGGCTCGAACCTGAATTTGTTACAATCAATTACTTATACATACTAGTAATGAGTATTTGATAATGAAGCTACAATGCTATAAAAATTACAATCTTATATCGATTATAGTCAGAATTTTGTAACAATCTTTCGAGTAGAAGATAAAAAGTGAACACAACTATTTACTTTCTTCTATTTCGATTCTAGTCGAAATCAGTTTGTTTAATCTGTCGATTGTGTCACTATTCTTATAAATCGTATCTCAGCTTTTACCAAAAATTGCTTTTGATGCAATAAAGTCACTATTACGAGCCATTTAGCATAAGGTACCTTACAACCTAAGAAACATTTTACAAACTAAACGGAATTTTCAATAACAAAAAAAGAAAAAAAGTATCTAGTCTACTTTACAAAGTTCTTTATGATTACCTGAATTTACATTTTTTGAGAATACATATCTTGCGAGTATTTGAAACTCTCGACTCTTGCTTTTAAAATTTCTCCTCAATAGAAATGCGAAAGTTTTCCATTGAAACTTATTCCTGCTTTAGTCTGGTAGCTGATCAGATTAATCAAAAGCAGTTTAAATTAAAAGAAAGCTACCTAGTTTAAATAATGCAGAACCTATATCCTTTCAACAGAAGTATTTCGGGAGTCTTGACGAATTTTTGACAATCTTTGCTAACGTTAACACTGAACAAAACTGTTCATCTCTTTCGCAACAGATTGTTAATTCACACTCTCGAAACCCCATTCCACTCGTTACTGTTATGATAAATATGTACTCAAAATGCGAAATAATAAGGACAGTTTTAGAAAGAATATTGTATCGTTAAATGTTATACATTAAAAATTATTGGGAACACGATGTTTATATGACCAATTAATTGGTGCAATCTGTACTTTAGTGTAACGATATCGCTTCGAATACCGTCTATTCAATGATTTTATTATCGCTTGATTTTTGTTAACGTTTTAGTGTGGAAAATTATCGTTTTTAATCCCTAAATTTTCAAAGAACTCTGTTATCAAATTTTTAATTTTCTGTACTCGAAGGTCTCTTATTATTTTAAAACTACATGGTATTTTGCATTAATCTAGTAATTTACATATTTGTAAATTATCAGTACCGATAAAGTTGTCTGTTCACACAAAAAACATGTGATTACGTTTTAAAAGAATGAGTGTTTTCACATAAAAGTTAAGTTTAATGCTCGCATAGAAAATTGACCTTAGGTAGAAATTTGATTGGTGATTTGTAATAAAATAACTCTCCTCTCCTAATTCATTATTATCTCTTTTTGGCTGAAAAAAAAAAAAATAGGAACCTGGTAGCGATGGCTGTACACTAAGTCACACTGACTTTATATAATAAATATTATTTGTATATTATATAATATTTATTATGTAATAAATATTGTAATATGAATATCAAATAAATTATTACTGATTATTGACAAATCAAGTAATAGCAAATGAAACATGAACTTTTTATTTAGTATTTTTATCTCTATTAGTACATTATTTATTTAAGAGGTCAACTTTTTTAAAAAAATGTACTTTAAGCAAAGACCAGTTTTGTCTCCAATTTAATTTTCTTAGTCATATTTCTTTGATTGCCCTAAACCTATTTTTTGGATCATATTACAATTTGATACCGCGTATTACAGGTTGATGAACTCTTATTTTATCGTACGTATATTTTATCAATTTTTCCAAAGAATGCATTTACGTATTACAATATTGAATTTTCAAATTGATTTAATGATTAAAGTAATGCCAAACTGATAGTATCTTATTAACTTTGCTTTGATTTGATTGTACCTAATTATTTGTAATTTAAAATACGCGCGCTGTAAGAGACAAATATGTAAGTCAAATTCACATTTGCAGACAATATCTTTAAAAAAATATATAAATGGTCAATTTATCTTATAAAAATCTTATAATGAATGAAAGCATAATTATGAAAACGTTTTCTACAGAAATACAGTAATGAACAGGAAGGTTATTGCATGGATGATATAAATTAAACCCGGATCTAAATCATTTAAAAATTTGATCCTCGTAGTTTAAAAAATGGGTGTCGTCGACTTCGCGGTACTTCGGCAACAATCGGAACCGGTCGATAGTGTACATCAGCGGCAATCAGCGGTTCTTGGTTATTTTCTCGAGGTATTTGGGCCTTTCCTTCAGGCCGCTTTAATTTTCTTCTAAAAACGAGCAATGTGTGAGTATTTTCTCAAATAAATCTTCATTTCTGTTCCCTAGAATCATAATTTTATAATTCTTTGTTTCCCTGCTCCATTTTATTAATAAGAAACTGTTAAGTACTCTGTATCGATTCTAGCTAGTTGTGAAACATACTAAAGATCGTCTCGGAAATGTCATTCGTGAAAAGGGGCGTTTCAGATTGACGGTTAGACTGCTTAATTACGAAACAAATCAAGGATTAAGTGCCAATTATCTTTTGAATCAGTCCGTCACTCCAAGTATGAATTTTCTTTGCTAACAATTCTCAGTCATTTTATTGATTTTTGACCGATGCGGGAAATAAAAATAGATATCGCCGGAATTATTACTGTGTTGGGCCGTCTTATAAATGAAATATTTCATGAAAAAATAGTCGGACTTTTTTACGGATTGGTCAATGATTTATTATCTTAGCAAGGATTTTTTTGAAAGATGTGTAGTTATTAATTGCAATTATTAGTGCCTTGATTTTGAAAATAAGGATTCGAGTCATCGATGTCGGTTTATTGGGAGCTGCAGCTGTCAAATTATTCTATGCTTTGTAGTTTATCGTAAATTTAGTAGATTATGTGTATTAATGTTAGGAGATTATATTCATTAACGTTGACCTACTTGGAAATTTTATAATGTAATTGGAACTCTCATAATCTTATTCATTAAGGTCTTGAAAAAATTCTATGTTTCCAATCTTTAAAATTTTTATAGAATCATTCTGTATAAAAATGTTCAATTTTTGATGAGTAATATTTGTAGTTTTAATGTAGTGAACTTTAAATGGTTTCATGCTGAAGTTATAATTCGTATTTATTTATTTCAGATTTGTAATAAAAAAAAACGTGTTTCGAAATCTTCTATCAAAATGATAGGAGGCCTGTTCGTTTACAATCACAAGGGAGAAGTTCTCATCTCACGGGTGTACCGAGATGACATTGGACGAAATGCCGTGGATGCTTTTAGAGTAAATGTTATCCACGCTCGTCAACAGGTTCGATCTCCTGTGACTAACATCGCCAGAACTTCATTTTTTCACATAAAACGAGCAAACATTTGGCTCGCAGCTGTCACAAAGCAAAATGTCAACGCTGCAATGGTTTTCGAATTCTTGCTTAAGATCATTGACGTAATGCAATCTTACTTCGGCAAGATATCTGAGGAAAATATCAAGAACAACTTCGTTCTGATCTACGAATTGCTCGATGGTAAGAAATAGATATAATGTTTCTCCAGATTATAAAATTTCAGTTTATAAATGATTAATCTCCTAACTTGGATTTTACAGAGATCCTGGACTTTGGCTATCCTCAGAACTGCGATACAGGAGTGCTCAAGACATTTATCACTCAGCAAGGAGTAAAATCGGCGACGAAGGAAGAACAAGCACAAATAACTTCGCAAGTCACTGGACAAATAGGATGGAGACGCGAGGGTATAAAGTACCGTCGCAATGAACTCTTCTTAGATGTATTGGAGTACGTGAATCTCTTAATGAGTCCTCAGGGTCAAGTTCTGAGTGCTCACGTTGCCGGAAAGGTATCTTATTCTTTAATTAATTTTAGATTTTACTTTAGATAATTTTTTTACTAAATATATATTCATGTAACTAACATTCTTCCGTTTCTTTGCAGGTGGTTATGAAATCATATCTCTCTGGAATGCCCGAGTGCAAGTTTGGGATCAATGATAAAATTGTAATGGACACTAAGGGTCTGAAGGGGGCAGGGGGAATTTGCTGCGGAAACGAAGAAGCTTCTGGGTCTCGATCTGGCAAACCAATGGTTGTAATAGACGATTGCCAGTTTCATCAATGCGTCAAACTCTCTAAATTTGAGACCGAACATTCCATTAGTTTTATTCCACCTGACGGCGAGTTTGAATTGATGAGGTGAGAACTGAATTTTAGAACTCTCCTTATCATATTTTTTCGTCTTTTTTTTAGTAATAATTCTAAAACGTGTATTTCATTTTTTAGGTATCGCACAACGAAAGATATTTCACTGCCATTCCGCGTGATACCATTGGTGCGTGAAGTTGGTCGCACCAAGATGGAAGTAAAAGCAGTTTTGAAGTCCAATTTCAAACCTTCGTTGCTTGGGCAAAAAATCGAGGTCCGAATCCCTACACCTTTAAATACTGCAGGTGTACAGCTGATTTGTATGAAAGGAAAGGCGAAGTACAAGGCTTCGGAGAACGCGATTGTCTGGAAAATCAAGAGAATCGCAGGCATGAAGGAAACGCAACTCTCGGCGGAGATAGACTTGCTTGAGACAGACACGAAAAGGAAGTGGACTCGACCTCCAATTTCGATGAATTTTGAAGTTCCATTCGCTCCTTCGGGCTTCAAAGTTCGTTACTTGAAAGTCTTCGAATCGAAGCTCAATTACTCAGATCACGATGTTATTAAATGGGTTAGGTACATCGGGCGCAGCGGCCTCTACGAAACTCGATGCTAAAAAATACTCCGGATTGTTGATTGATTATAATGGAATAATCTGAACGTAAGAATTGGATTGCACTCGATGCATAATAATCTAAGATGCATAATAATGGGTTCGTCAGTTTTGTATCTTTCCTCCATAAGTTAATTTGGCAAATCTATTAAATGTGGTGAGCTTTTACAGCCAACTGATCAGAATCCCATCGTTGTATGAAAATGAGAGTGTAAATGAAATGAGCATTCGGTAGATTTGAAGCTCGCGCATCCATTTCCTGTTCAAAACGAAGAATATCAGTAGAAAAGATATCTGAATTATCAAAACACAATTGATTATATATAAATATTGAAGGATATATATATATATTGAAGGACCTATGTATATTGAAATATACGTGCAAATGAACTTGATATTTCGGGGTTTTTTTTCGTGTAACTTAATTGTTTTCACTATTTAGAGAATTAATCTAATTAGTTTGCAAATTAGAGACGAGCTGTAGTGAGCTCAAGGAGTTTGCATCTCCATGACAATATTAGGTATTTTCAGTATTTTTATTTTCCATTATTTTAGATTTACACAGAAAATATCTACACTGTGCTTTTTTCATATTGCTCGTATTTTATAGCTTTCTTTAATTTTTAGTCGTGAATTCGAAAACGGATTTGCGGAGCTCTAACAAAAGCTTTTGAAAATTTATATCTTGGAAAGTATACTCTTAAAGAAACCGTTATTATTTTTTCATGTGAAACAAAACTATAGGTGTAAATGTTCCAAGTGTTAAATTTTGACGAGGATAAAATAAAAAATTCTGGAGTTGTCGAGATCGACTTATTTATTATAAATTTAAAATATCCAAATTAAATCCTTTAAAACAGTTTAATTTACAAATAATATACTTCTGATACATAGAAGTTAAGCATTTTTAATTAAAAATTTTCCAATTCAAATACTTTCAAATTTAAACATTTAAAAGTATTTAAAAGCTTGTAGACCTTTAAAGTTTAACAATTTTAAGCATACATTTTTTTTAATTTAGCATTTTTAATTACAAAGTTTTAAATTTGAGTAATATTGGAATATGTACCTTTAATTACCTACACTTTTTTATTTTTCCCATTTTGAATCGAATTAGTATAAAAAAATACCATCTATCATATCTACCGTCGATAAAGTAGACATCTACCTTACCGATAAACACCTACGCCTGGCTATAGGCAACCGAGCGACATTATCGTCAGTTTCGAATTTGAATCGTTCCAACCGTATTCTAAGGAAAAAAATAGGGAGAATAAGAACGGAAATCGATTCCTAACACGTAGTTCCGCCTTTTTTCTCGCTCCTCAGGTTATCAGTGACTCCACTCTCTACATAATATCATTATTTTCTATGACCCGGCCCATATCTACTACTTCTGCTTACTTTCTGCTCCGGCGCATGCGGTTCTGAGCTCATCGGCCGTGGTCTGTCATGGATTCCGAGGATTGTCCGCGGGCGAACATACACGGAATCTTATCATTTTATATGTGAAAACCGTTGTAGCGATTCAACAAGTTCGTACCTCGAATCAATGCGCGTACAGACGATAGTGAAGTGATGTCAAATCTGCGTTCCAATTATTCAAGTTCCTGGAATCATCACCTTAAAATGAGCCCGACCGTCACCACGGGACCCAGGCCTTCTGTCATCCGAGGGAGAAATTCTGTAAGTACTCGATTTTCCCCCCTTTTACCCTATTTTCATTTTATGACCAAATTTTCCTTTCTCATGGATATTAAACGATCATCCTAAAAAAACCGTTAAAAATCTCAACAAACCTTTTTTTAAATTTTGCTCCGAAAAGGGTCACAACTTTCTCCCCTGATTTTTGGTTTTTCCCTGGTTTCTAGTACATACACGGTAAATTTTTAAAGAAGGAAATAGAATTTTCACAGTCTTACGGACTTTACTAATTTGATTTAAAGTCGTGTCGTAGCTCATAATTATATTTAAGTACTTATCGTAGAGGAGGGATTTCTTGTTTTCTATGGCTCGATGTTCTTCCAGACTTAGAAGGGATTTCAAAACTCGTTTTTTTATGGTTGTCGCTATTTTTAGTGATTATGGTAGACACATAAGAATTTCCCATTTTGAGAGTGTCAGAATTAGTCGTAAGAACAAAATGACACGACAGATATGGATTTCTAAACTAAGGTTTACTTTTAGGACTGGTGAATTTAGGGGTTGAAACCTGTAAGTAAAAAATAGATGCGTTTAAATCAGGATGTGGAAATTAGCAGATGACTTGTGTGTAATTGCCACACTGCTTTCTCTAGGGTCCGTTCTTTTGTTTGTTTACTTTTTTTGAGAAAGTATTCTCCGGTGTTTTGTTAATCTGGCATCCTAGACAGTCACTTATTACACTTGAAAGTTTTTTTCATTTCTACTTGTTAAACATTCTGTAATATCTTGTTTTTTGTAATTTTTGGCAGCATTGTGTTAGGTATAAAGAAACGATAAATTTCAATGGTGTAAAGCAACCAGGAAATGACTGAAGTTTCAAATATGAGAGAAGTAAAGATATTGCTAAAAATGTCTCTTCTTGTTCTTGTTGTTTTCATGATAAGTTTATTGATAGGCCAAATGATAGAGATAATCTCTCAGAGATGATTAATTAATGACTTTCTAAATTCTAGAAATTAATTCACCGATATCTATTAATCCGGTTTCGTTGGAATAACTGGATTTTCATAATTCAGGCAATGTAATATTTATTTCAATTTTATCTGCTTTTTTCACATCTGGAGAAGTAGGTTAAGTTCAGAATGTCTGACAAAAGAGATAAAAATATTGCATGCAATAAAAATTCAAGTAGCCTCTCGATATAACTAATTTGGTCTAAGAACGATATTCAATTTAATTTAAATTTCCTCCTTGTAAATCCACAGACATATATAATGTTACGTTAGTTGAAGGCACTTGTTGAAAATTAAATAATTTTTATAATAACTCAATAATAAGTAGATTAACTTAAAATATTAAGCGAGCTAAAATATTAGTTTCATATCGTTTGATGCTCTTTTTGTTTGCAGTATGAAGTTCATACTTTATCGGGAGGTTCATAAGAATTTTTTATTAGGGGCTCTTGTTAGTATCCCATTTCATATTCAGGGGCTAAAAGCATCTCTGACGTTATTTGCAAATGAAATGAATATTTTACACTTGGCTAAATTGATGGGACTGGTAAATTTATTAAATGTGTTTGCATTATTTTTCTGCTTTTTTAATTATTAATTAAATAATGCTAATATATTAAAACGAGAATATATAGGATGGTAAAAAAAAGTAAAAAAAAAAACGTTATATTTCTTATTATGTCAATATGAAATATTAAATGAGTAGGTTATTTGAAACAGAAAATATAGACTCGTTTTACATGTTTGATAATTACGTTATAATGAGGGAGCGTACACTTTGTGGAAATTGATTTCCTGACGAAGACAATATAGATATACTTCAAGTAAAGTGATTATTTCAAGGTGAAGAGTAATAATTGTTCGAATTTGTTATCAATTGAACTCATTAAATGTAAAACACTCGTAATACTCTGATCAAAAAAGAATCTTAAAAGAATCTTTTATCAGCATGCAATCTAGCAAAAAATTGTGAAATTTGAAAATTTTTATTCTTCAAAGTGTTACTTAGAATAGGAAAATTGATTCTAGTGAAGAGGGAAAAAGAAATAATAATTGAAAATTCAAGTAACTTCTACATTTAGTCTTCACAAGGTGTCATTGATTATACATGCATAACTAAGGTAACTATTGTACTCGGTAACGACTTTTCTTATACATAGTCGGTCTCTACGTGCTTTTTTTTTGTCCAGAACCACCTGTAACATACGTGTCTGCTGTTCTACTCATACAGTTAACGTCAAATAATTTTTGAAAAATTAATTTTTTTATTCGTTGCATCAAATTAGTATTTAAATATAATTATTATTTCAAAAATTCGAAATATTTTATTAAGCTTGTGATAAAAAAATTCTGAAACAAGGTCTTTATTGTAAAACTAATGAACTATAAAAACTAATTTTTCCAAAGCGATAGAAAAAAAAATGGTGGCTCTACGCGTTTTTCTCGAAACCACATTTTTTAAGTCGGTCGGACGCATAACTCAAATAAATTTTCATCGATTGACTCGAAAATTTAACTGTATATTCAAAACTACATTCTTTATAGAAGTACGTAGGATTTTTTCGTTATATTGCATAGTTCTTTAGTGGCCTAACCCCTTAATTATTGAGTAATAATGAGTTAAATATAAGTTTTTATGAAATAGATACAATTAGTTAGAGAAAATTTGTATCGCGTGTTGATGAACAGATAGAGATAGGAAGTTTTTTGAATCAGCGTTTAAGCGTCTTAGGGGTAAGCTGTTCGATCTAATATATACTTAGAAGCCTGTCTGTAATCCTTTAGTTAAAGAAACCCTGTTCCGAGTGAGTTCAGGGGACATTCATACATAATCTTTGTGATAGCGAAATGACGAGACCTTCCGTTCACGCCATTATCAAATTGTCGATTCGTGCAGACAATGCTTTCCAGTATATCGAGCGTTATAAATCAGGAATAGGGAGTTTTACTCTATTATATTTGGGCTGTGAATTTGTGAAATCACGCACACGAGTATGCTCCACTATTATATTATACTTTTTAATTCCATCTCAATTAGCAGATTCTTCAATAATTTCAAGTGATTTATTCGAATTTCAATTGCCTCCAATATCAGATCTACGACAACTACGATGATTGAGGAGTTAAAAAATGAAATTTATTGAAATTTTACTTTTTGGGAAACTCATTTTGTATTGTTTAATTTAATTTATTTGGATAAACTTCCGAAAAGGGAGTACTTCCAATTTCCTTTAAGTTACGCACTCCTATGTATTTTGATGCACTGATGCACGAATTTCTACATTTATTGTATTCAAACTAGAAACATTTTTAAAATATTGAATCATTTGCATTGAAAATAATTCTGTATGAAAGAAACTTGTAATGTCTATTGTTATTTTTAGTTGGAATAATATTTCTGAATAAAATAGAATTGGGAAAAAATATTTCGTTCATTTGAACGTTCAAAACTTTTGGTAAATCTTTAATGGAAGATTCTTCTAATGAAGAATCAGTCCTTTAAAGTATGTTCTTCGATACGTTTCATCTGATAAAATAATTTTTTCTGATAAAATACTAAAAAGTTGTTTTTAGAGGAATTGTTTAGTAATCGGAAAAGTGACGATTAATCACAAATTGAAGGTGTCTTATCAAGTGATTCGAACTGATTCACGGCCCAGAATCTCATCTATTATTAAAACAAGATCCCAAGATACTGACTCACGTGCAAACGGGTTCATTGAATCTGGGAAATGAGTGTGTCATACACTGTTATTTACTCCGACAATATTTAGACACTGTAACATGAAATTGTCAACGAATTTATAATGCATATTGAATTGATCCGAACGAGAATGAGCTGATGACGATTAGAAAGATTAATGATGTTTGTAGTTGGCTATGTGCTTCATTCTGACATTATTAGTCGTTTATTTTCATTTTAATACCTACCAATATTGAATTTGTAATTTTATACCATTTTCATCAAATCTTTTCAACTTGGTAACTTTATTTAAATTCTTGGAATTCTCATATATTTGTTTTCTTTTACGGTTTCTATTAAATTTGCAATTAAAACTTTACTCGGAAAACCTTGAGTTAATATTTTAAATTTCAATTTATCCAATTTGGACTAATTGCAATTGAGATCTATTTAAATTGTGTGAAGTATGAAATAACTGACGGCATTTTGAAATAGGAGTATATCAAGTAAATATTTTTACAAAAGGAATAAAAAATGCGTAGTACTCAAAGTAAAGAATTTAAGTGATTGCCATTGTTATAACATCTTATGGTACACAAAAATGCCCAATCAGAAAAAACCAGAGAGTCCTTCTGTCGTACAATTTCACACCATTTTTTTGTAATACGTTGATAATTTAAATCTTAAGCCCTAAATTTGACCTTTGGCGTAAAACCTCAGTTTCCCCTTGACTAAGATAATGATTCAAATATTGGTTCGAGTTGAATAGAAGGGCTGAACGAGTGTAACGAAGGCTTGAGTAAACTTTACTGACCGGGCCAATTAGATGACTATAGATTGGTTAACTTGGCTGCGAGATTAATTAATCAATTACCACGTTATTAGATCGTGGATCGCGTTTGACGTCAAACAACTCACTAATGGTAAAGTCGCTTTCTAGGGTGATGAGTATGAGTATGATGACGAGTAAAAAAAAATATTGATAGAGTTTCGAAGCAACAATGCGTTATTGTTGGTTGTGGTACATTTTTTTCATTAAACGAAGTGTGCTGTGAAGCGAAACGTACAATTTTCACATGTTTTTTCCGATTATCGTTCGTCCAGTTTCGGTTTGACTGCAGTCTATGTATCGAATTGTTAAATTCATGTTTGCATACACGTACATCTGAAATTTCTCAGTTTTCTTAGGGAGAGAAAATTCTACAATTGCTATACACCAATCTCACAGACCAACAGCTAATCTTTCCTTCTTTCTTTTCGCCACCCCGCGCCGCTATTTTGAACATTACTTCAAATCCAAAATTTATTTTATCTTAAAAATTCAGTTCAATACATTTTGCAGACGATTTATAAGTAACTGTCACAATGCGCTTGGAAAATAACTACATCAATTATTTACCAAAAGCTTTGAACGTTCAAATGAACGAAATATTTTTTCCCAATTCTATTTTATCCAGAAATATTGTTCCGAATAAAAATAACAATAGACATTACAAGTTTCTTTCATACAGAATTATTTTCAATGCAAATGATTCAATATTTTAAAAATGTTTCTAGTTTAAAATACAATTAATGCAAAAATTCGTTCATTTGAACGTTCAGAATTTTTCAGTCATTTTACAATTAACAAACGTTAAAACTCGATTTTTTCATACGGCTTTCCATCCATCCTTAAGTTTTCTCTATCTCGTTACGTACTGCTTCGTGCCAAGCACCTAGCACCGCTTGATCAATTTTTCAGTTTCTCTGTTTGCCTCGTTCAGAGTCCTTCGTGCTTTACGGAAGTCGAGAAATCACTCGATAAAAATTCACTCGTCACACCTTTTTTAATTGCTTTTTACAAAAGAAGTCAATGGTTATTTTAAGAAATAATTATTCGCTTCTTGCACCTTCAATTATAAATATCTAAACAATGAATAGGGTAAATGTTACCAGTGAATTAATGGTTAAGGCAAGTGTCAACTGTCGTTATTAAAATAAATATTAGAAGGACAAAATATTAAATTAAATGTTATTAATCGACAGATTGCACACGGAAAAAACTGCTATGGTTGTGACAACCACAGAAATAGTAAAATATGGTACAACTACAATTTGTGGTTGCCACAACCATAACTGTGTGACAACTATTATTAAATATGTAGTTGCCACAATCACATGTGGTTCTATCAATGAAGATCATGGTTGTGGCAACCACAAATTAGTAGTTGTACCATATTTTATTATTTCTGTGGTTCTCATAACCATATAGTTTTTTCCGTGCACTTTGAAGTAAAGGAATACAAATTTTTTTAAGTTTGAAAACACCTATTTTAAGAGATATCAAGGTATAAATAGCGTAGGTGCATCTGTAGATGTGAATGAACACGTGAATTAGTAAATGAACGCGTAATAGGCAATAAATGAACGTTTTCTTTTTTTTTTTCTATGAATGAAAGAATTATTTTTGTGAATGAACTTTTGGAAAATAATTTTGAATTTAATTAAAAATTCTTTTATGCAGTACAAATCAATGAAAATGTACTTATACATATTGTTGGTAAATTAATGGTTATTAAATGAAGAGACTGGATGGTACTGTTTCATTATGAAATGTGAGATTGATTGAAAAATACATTTTCATTTTTTTATTTAAGAGATTATTTGGAAAATATTTATTTTATTTCGAAAATATTTTTATCGTTTTCAAGAATAAGGCATAATGTAATAAATAGCTATTATGTAAAAAAGAGTAACTACATAAAGTTATTTTGAGTTAAATAAAAAATAGAATAATATTAGATACTACTTTTAAAAATATTTACCTCATCAGTCCCTCATTTCGCCACCTTAATCAGTCCCTTGAATGTCAAATTGACAATCTGAGGTAAATTAAAGGTAGTTTAAATTTCTTTCATATGGAATCAATGAGGAAATATTAATTCAAGATTGAAGAACTTTTTTATGTTCGATTCGAATATTTTTGGTAGAAAAATATTCGCCTTCTTCAAGTATTCAAATAGAATAATTGTGCGCTAAATGTATTTTATATCATTATAATTTACAAAATACGTATTTTTATATAAAAATAGTATGCACAAAGAACAAAGAGTTTAATCATTTTTATTTGTTATTTGAGAAATAGTGTTCATTCACTACAACGCGTTCAACGCACTGGTGGTTTAAGCTTTTGTTGTCTGTGGGGAATAAATTCAGAAATAATTTTTTGAAATGAGCCAATTTTTTTAAACAATCAAAAAGTTTTAAATTCAACATTTTCTCATGAATCTTTCAAATCCTTTATAGTAGATAACAGTTTCATATTTCTAACCGTAGGTTAAGCACTCAACTAGCGACACTTAAGAGTTTTGTGAAGTATCCTTCTGAACGAGTCCACTTCTCATGTGTTCCTTAAGCATACCATCTATGATTACGAGGGAAATCTTACGCTT
>JAUESH010000039.1:15986310-16001211 GCA_032275165.1 Synergus magnus
ATAGAATTAATTTTGGATAGATAAAAATGGAGCTGATCGAGTTGACATAAGTAATTTATATCCTGGAAAGTAACTACGAAGACTATGGAGGAAACTGCAATTCTCCTTAGCGGGGATTTTGAAAAGCTTAGGGAAAGTGGAGCCTTTAATCAAGAAATTAGATGTCTCTATTGAATATTAAACAACGAATGAATAATTTCGTGACTATAAACGAAATGAGATATCTTCTTGACTGCGGAAAGTAAATTAGAAATTAATATAATTATCTATACATAAAAAAAAGAAGATTTAAAATAATTCCGAGTGTCTAGAAATACACAGAAGAAGAATTGATCGTTATTTTTTGAAATCGGTAACCAGATTTGATAACCTGATTGGTGGAATATTTGCATTAAAAGATAACTTAAACTCATTATTCAGAGTGATGTTTGGCCAGAGAAAGCTCATCAAGTTGTTAGAACTGTTTGCATTTAATCGTTTGACTATGAACTTTTCGCAATTTCCTGTTATTTACAGCATGATGATGGCATTCGAATTTCACATTTCACATTCCACCCTCCTACTTCCTACTGCCTCTTTCCTTTTTCCTCAATTCCAATGTCCCTGGAGACCTGAAATAAGTGCTGAATATCAGACTCATCAAAAATGGCTGAAAAGCATGCAAGGGCAAGTAACCAGAGCAAGTGCGCAATTGGTCGAATATACGATATGTGATACATCGTCGTACGAGAAGGAATATAGTCTGCCAATTTATTCATGTATTCCGTCGCGTATACTCCCTCCCAAGAGTAAACCTCGTGTTCGCCATCTCGAATGATTCGCTTGAATCATATGGACGTCGACCATCCATATCGAGTAATACCCCCGAGATAGAGTGATACCCTTAATGGCAACTTTATCCGGTTAGTTAGGTGCACTGAAACTCACTACTTATCATGTACGTTCTGCACTTACAGGCAAATCAGATCAGGGGTTAGGACTTAGGTTTGATGGGTGATACAGGGTGTTTACTATGGTGGTACTTTAGGGTGGCTCTTATTTTCAAAGATTAAATTTTCTTCACGCTACCCTCCAGTTTGGTTCCATTTTATGTAGAAATAATACATGTAAAATTTGAGCTTAATCGAACTAAGGGAAACGGTACCCCTGGGCCCTTCAAAATCGAAAAAACCATACAATTAAAAAAGAAATCAACTTTATTTGTTTATCTTGCAAAATATTAATTCTATACAAAAAAGCTTGATACAAAAGTTGTAAATATATTAAAAATGCACATGTTTTTGTCTACAACTTTTTCTTGTATGACTAACTGTCCTTTAAAATCTCTTCAAAGAGAATTTTCGACGTCTTATATCTGAAAAAAGTTGTGGGCTTTCTGATGTTTTTCATGGGAGGTGGGTTTTAGGGGTGGAACAAAAAAAAACATTTTTTTATCGTTCATTTGTACGATAAACTTTCAACGATTGGCTCAGGGTTTTCGAAAGAAAATATTGTTTTTTTAATTACTAGGTAGGAAGTTTCACTTTCTAAGTAATATTTTCTGCTAATAAAAGGCGGGAAGATGAAGTTTGCCTTTACTTAAATTATCAATTAAACATATTTGAGTAAAATAGATTTACACAGGAGCGTGTAAAAAACGTTGCTGCTAAACCTTGTAAATGGAAAACTCGTATTTTTTCCTCATTTAGCTGCCGGTGCAATTTCTCGAAAGAAGTTACTCCTTCAAACGACTTTTAAAGATTTACATAGAACGTAGAAATAATACGACGTAAATAGCAGAGAGGCAAAATGTACTTTGCCTGGCAAGCCCTTTAACGATGTTTACGTAGCTCTGAAACTCGTTTACCGTATATTTAGAAAATGAATTGGTTGAGTCGAAACGCGCACACTTCTTTACGAACGAATGCTCTCGGATTAAAATTGTATTTTTTTTCCAGAGAACCTCATTACACGCACAAATCACTCTGGGAAATTCATTTCCTCTTGCAATGACTTTAAACAAAAATTTCCAACAAGTCCTATTATTAGACATTAAACTCTTTTCTGAATATAATTTTCAATTATTTTTTCAAACCAGTCTTGCAATATATGAAAATGTATTTTTAAAAGCAGATTTTCTGCGTGCAAAAATACATAGGAGTTTCGAGAAATTATCTTTTAAATTATTAAGCAATTTAAAAACGGAAAGTCGTCTGATAAACCGTATAATAGAATTTTCACTCAGAACTAGATTTTCAACAATGAAAACTAATTTTTAACCAAAAATGTAATAGTTGAATGCTCAACGAAAAATATTTAAAAAGGGGAGAATAAGGAAAACACGGCCTATAATCTTTGTAATGCAAAATTTATTAGGGTGTCTATTAAATTTTGCTCACGAAATTCCCGGACAATTTCTGCATTTTTCCCGCTTATAAATATAAGGTCCTATTTCCTAAATACATATAATATATTTTTTAATTTTTTAATAATTTTTAAGAATTTCAATTTTAAGTAAAAAAAAAAGTAACGCATTTGAGTTACAAAGAATGCGTAGAAATAAATTAATATCAGTCATCACAGTAGCTATTGTCATTAAAAAAGGTGGAAAGGTAATTTTTTAAATGAAAATAAGTGAGAAATAGGTTTCAAAAGAGTTTCAGGATTTTCGTAAGATTTCAAGATACTTTAAGTGATTTAAAGTAATTTCAAGGAATTTTTTAAGAATCCAAAGAAGTTATAAGATTTTCAAGAGATTTCATAAAATTTCAAGACATTTTAATGATTTTAAAGAATTGCAAGCGATTTGAACCCTTTTTGAACAGATTTAAAGGATTTTTATGAATTTGAAGAAATTTCGAAAAGACTTTAAAGGATTTCAAGAGATTTTAAGTGATTTTAAGAAATATCAAGAGATTTTCAATGTTTTTAAAGAATTTTTATTTTTAAAAAGAGAATAAAATAAATAAAAACACATTTTTTTCGTAATTTATGAGTGCATTCATTAGCCCAAAAAGTTTTGTATCAATAACTATAATAGTAACCTCTAGAAAAATTCATAAAAATAGCCTTTTTTTCAAACGCCTAAACTAGAATGACCACTTAACAAAAGTTGCAAGTGTTAAATATAAATATTTAGATTGATTATTCGGAAAAGTTTTTTTAAACCGGAAATCCACTTCCCGCAACAAAAATAAAATCAAGGACAATTCCCGGATTTCCTTAAATTCCCGCACAGTAGACATCCTGAAAATTAATCGAGTTCAAAAGATTACAGAATAAAATATTTATATCCGGAAAATAGAGTAAACTATTTTTACGGTATTTTCTCTTAGTCCATAAAATCCAAGCATGACATTTCTATCAATAAAATGTAGTTGAACTTGTTTTATGGTTTCAATTGGTTATTTCATTGAGGAAACTGAAGGATGCGCTCATGTAGAGTGAAAGAGAGCAAATCCTCTTGTATTGCGCGCAATACAAATGGATTCTTACGGTTAGAGGAACGTATATTTAACAAAGAGAGACAATCCACTCGGAATTCCGTTGTTCGAGAAACGTTCGACTACAGGGCTTTGCAGCTACACGCAATTCACCTTGGGGTGGGCACTCTTCCTTCCTTTGAGAAGCGGTGACCCAGTTCTTCGCGCTTGTCGCCCTAACATTTTCCAACATGTACCTAATACTGCCCGGAGCATAAATTTTGGAAAAGGGTCTTCGCAACCCCGATAATCCTGTTTTACGCACATCAGGAACCTTCCTTGAGTCTTGTAATGTTTGTTGACATGAACCAGAATTCTAAATGCTACCCTCTCTTGCTTGGTACGCCCTTATACGACTTTCCACGATCCAACTTCTCTCAAAGACATATCCAGTCGTTCATGAAACTTACAAGACTTGTAACACAAATGCCAACCCAGAAAATTGACTTTGAATCTCTGACAGCTCGTTTTACATGAGAAACTTTACTTCGCGCGAATATATGTGTATTTTTCTAATTTAACTTAGCTTCAATCAGAATTCTGAAGCGGACAATATTTTGTCTCATTTGTGTAGTAAAAAATCTAATACATTCTCTGATGAGAATGTAAAAATGTTTGGTTTTTTCACCTTGTATAAACTCAATTTTTCCCTGACCCACGACCTGTTGACAAATTATTTTTAGCTCTGAGAAAACTTCTTCTTAGCTGCGTTCATATTTAAGAGAATATTCTTTAAGAAGAGACTTTCTGGATAAACTTATTTACTAATCAAATATCGATTTTTGCTTCTGTGTATATGTTATAATAAATTCTCAAGCATGGAATTTAATATCCTAGCTGGAATATCTAATGTATCTTGTGAAAGTAGCGAAGGAAACCAATAACTCAATATTAACTACTATATATATACTATAGAGACTCTAAAGAACCTGTTCAGGTTAATAAAATTTAAGTTAAGAATTCAAATTAAAGTTCAAAATTTTCATTAACGTCAAAAATATAAACTTTACCTTAAAATTTATTAGAAAACCATAAAAAAATTAAATAAACTCTTCTCAAAAAGAAAATATGTATTTCATTCAAAATAATTTAAGGTGATTTGAACAAAATTGAGGAGGAATTTAAGAAAATTTTGGGCAATTTCAGAAGAATTCAAGATGAAGTTTCATCCCTACAGCTCATTTGAAACTCACCCCATATTCACCAAGAACTTTTTGGTTTAAGGGATGACATGGGAGTGAGTTCCAAATGAGCCGAATAGATAAAACTTTTTGGGGTGTTTTTTAGCATTGAAAAGACTTATTATCAGTAATAAAATTTTGACCCAAGGAATTAGGGTAATTTTGGTGAATTTTTAAATTTTAAGGGATGAAGTAGGATGAGTTCCAAATTCGCCGGGGGGTTAAAGCTTCGGTGGGTTATTTATTGGGTTGTATAGAACTACTTTCTACCAGAAAATTTAGGATCTTGTATTTTTTATAAAAAAAAAAATTTCATTTTCATTTATCGTAAATGTTGCAAACTTCAGTCTCATCGAAAGTCAGAGAATTTTAAGCTCTAAATTCCAGATCAACCTGCTTTTAATGAAGATGTGCACTCGCTTAATTAAATAATGTGTCCTAATTAAATATGAATTGATAGCCACGTAATGATCGAAATGGCGAGTATGATTAATTAATTGATCTTGTCGTTAATTAGTTTTATTTGTTTGTGTCAGCAGGTGGCGCAGGTAGTCGTGGAGTGAGAGTTGGCAGTGGGCGAGAGGGATCCAGAGTTCATTTCTATCGAGGCGGCAAAACATAAAGTTGTCATCGGTTTCAGCAAGAGTGACAATCCACAATCCTCCAGTCTCGATTAACTTGACGTGGTACCGGAAGTTGGGATGAGGCAGGTGGTAGTTTTAGAGCCGGCTGGCAGTGTTCTAGTAATCAGGCAGACTTCACTCGGTGGTGGAGTGACCGGCGTTACTACAAACACCAATTCAATTGTTGGGACCACTAATCCCCAAAAAACCAACGACTCACAAGCACTTACGAATAACAGTGTTAACAACTTCGCCTCCAACGATCACAACCAGAACAGAATCGTCGTCGTCAGATCGTCTTCATCCACTTGCCTGACTTCCTCAGTAAGTCAAAATTTATCCTCAGAATATTAAAAAGGACCCCGCACTGAAAAAAGAAAATACAATCGGGCCAAGATCTTTTGGTTAGGCTAACAAGTTCAAGTTTTCTAATAAAATTTGAAGCAGAAATTCCTAATAGCATTCAGACAGTTTAGACTTAAAATTATATTTATGTAAAATGATTAAAAATTATTATTATTATGCAAAGTTGGCATTTTGTTGATATTGTAAAGTATTCATTTGGATTGTATATTTGGGAATATCTACTTGCGTTACCTACAAAGTAGTAAAAGACTGTTTTAGTCAGCCAGGGCGGCAGTAAATTCTACTTCTACAATTTTTACAGTTGTAATTTCTGTAATTGGTTTATATTATAGATTACTGTTATCATTTCACCATATCCAATTTTTGAAAAATTGTTTAATGACGATTTATAAATAATTTATAACCAACAATTTTGTATAAGCAAATAACTGTATATCTAAACTAATTTACATTTCAAAAAATTGGGTAGATTAGATATCTACTTGTTGAACAAGTAGAGTTTTGAAATCCAATAGAGTCAAAATTGAGTTTGGGAGAATTCGAGCTGGCATGGGAATATCGACGGATTCGACGTTTGAAGTCTGCACAAAGAGGAAAGTTCGTCATCGGCACGTAAACAATCTCCTGTTCTGTCTCAAATCCGGAAACAAATATTCTACGAATATATATATATATATATATATTTTTTTTTTCGAGGTCGCGAAATTCAGCCTTCAGGATAATAGAAATCAATCTCTAAAAAATGTTATTGAGTGTCTGCTTTGCTTCGAATTGCACTCATGTTCAGTAAACTGTGTCAAAAAGTATAAAAGGATAACAGTTTTCATTTATGCAAAGAGGCAGATGACATTTGATAAAAAGAAAAAAAGGACATGAGACTTGATCTCCAAGTTTATCTTTTTCTATCTAACCTATTTCGTGTAATTTCTTTGAACTAAATTCTCTTAATTGGAAAAGTATCTCACAAAGTATATTTTTTCAGATAGGTTTTTCGTAGCCTTGAAAGCTTTGAGTTGAGGACCTGAATAATTTGTTTCTTGTAAAAGAACCAAAATTGACTCTAATTAGATGCAAATTGGGGTCAAACTTTTTTCTTTAAATGAACGACAATACAAATGTTTTTTTTTTTTCAGGCGGACAATGGAAATGGCAACATCAATTTGAACGTCAGTGTCAATGGGAATGGCAACGTCAATGGCAAAGGAAATCAAATTGGATCGTCGATCGTAATAAAAGCGGAAGAATGCAATGATCCACTTCGAATTGACCCTAACTGTCAAGATGGTCCTGGCATAAGTGGAGAATCAAACTCCGGCTGTCGGCAAAAGACAAGCAAGGAATCATTTCATGATAACGAGAGGAAATCCGAAAATGTTGATGTCACATCCGGTAAGTCATTTTTCTCTTCTTCTTATTAATCCTTAAGGGCGTCTTCTCATGTAATACTTTATTTTCGAGCCCTATTTTCAAAAATTGATTATGAGAAAACTACTTATGATTTTTGGACGCGGTTTCGATTAATGTACTTGTTTGTTCTGAATCTTTTAGCACTATTTTTTTTCTATATAAACTTCACATTTGTGACTTTCATTTTTCCTTGACTACGTCCTTGTTTTTTAAGGTGTGGGGTGAACGTTTTCTTATAATCAATTTTTGAAAATAAGGCTCGAAGATAAGGAGAAGACCCCCTGAATTCGAAAGTGTATTTTTTCGACACAAACAAATTAGATATTATTTCAACATATTCATTATCATCAAGTCTTAAATATTTAATTCCTTAAAATGCTTTAATATCCTAATTATCTTTGAAATTAGCTCTAGGTGTTTCCTTCGAAGATGTTTGGAAATTTCTGTATTTATTTATGTGGGCAATTTATTAAAGAGAAACTGGGAGATTGAAATTAAGCGAATTTCATGCTCTACTCGGAACCCCTTTTTATTGATTATGTTTTAATAATTACTCGGGGTGTGTAGCTAACGAGATAAGTTGGCACGCAAGTCGCTCCAAGTTTGAAAACCCAGCTAAGAACAGAGGTACATTATTTGTTGGTCTTTGTTGCTTAAGCCGAAGGAGTTACTAAATTTCCATGTGTTTAGCTTACTAGTTTGAATTGTAGTTTATAGCATTCGTGTACAGCTATCAGTTTAGATAAGGTTCTGTAACAACTTGGAACTCGCATCAATAAACGAGGAGCTTATTAATTCCAAGTTATTTTAATATTTAATATTCCAATACACCCGTATTTGCAAAATTATTTCACTACAGTTATATTCGTATTCTAGCTTTAATAGAAAATATGGAATGCTTTATTGGAAAATTATTCTTCACTTTGGTTGAAAATATTGAATTAATTTCGAGGAGTTTTTAGATAACTATTGCACTTTGTAATCAAGTGAGAAGATAATTTAATAGGGGTCAATGAAAACTTTAATTTTGCCTGAAGCGCGTTTGGAATATCGATTTTCTGCTCGGAGAGATACATTACAAGACTGGATTCCTTGGATTTAGATTCAGCAAGCTTTGCTATAAAATACTTAATTTAATCTCTGTCCTTGGCCTAGGAGAAAATTTACTCGATCTGAACCCGAAGTCGAGATTTCGAAGTGGAAATTCAGAATATTCGACTCTAACGAAGTGGAGTTGAACTAGCTTTCTAATTATCTAAGAATTGCTCGACAAAGTTCAACTTGGGAAGTTCTGATATTAGTTTTACTGGATCTATGACTATTTTACTTTCAACCATTAGTAGTGTCGATTATTTGAATTTAAAATTAGGCCGATTAAACTTGTTTTCATTTGGGGATAAGAATTATCCAATTTGCATGAATTATCTTAAATTAATTCTAGAGAGTGTGATCCCGAACTGAAGACGGATTCTGAAATGATTGGCTAATTTTAGTGTAGTGATTTATTAATTCCTTTATTTAGAGGATTTAGAGCAATAGTTTTTTTATTGAGATAAGATCATTGGAATGATATATCCTGATGTTCAAACAGGCAGCCTTAGTATCGTATGTCGTGTGTAATAATGTTTAAGGTGAAATTGTTTCCGATCATGCGATGCTAGAAATACCGTGACAGATACGAATTAAAAAGATTTCTATTTTAATACCGTTAAATCGAGGAAAAATTGGAACCTACATTTGCAAACTTAGGATTCAGATATTTTCAGTTTTTATACTCACAAATATTTGATTAACAGCTATTTTGAACTGAATTTGAATGTGAATTTAAACAAGTTGTTCGAGTTCAAGTTTTAATTATAATATTTTAAAAGCATAATGATGTTTTTGAAAAGAGAACGTGAGTTAACTGAAAACATATACTTGTTTTCTGGTTTTCAATGTATATATCGATATTTTCCTGTCATTGAAAAACGATAAATTCAGAATGTTGACTGTGCGGGAATTTAGGGAAATCCGGGAATTGTCCGGGAATTGTCCTTGATTTTATTTTTGATGCGGGAAGTGAATTTCAGGTTTAAAAAAACTTTTCCGAATAATCAATACAAATATTTTTATGACACTTGCAACTTTTGGCAAATCTCTTAAAATCTTTTGAATTATTTTCAAATCCCTAGCAATTCCTTAAAATCACTTGACCATTATGCATTGTATGATGATTCTATCTTAAGAGGGACCTAATATTTATAAGTGGGAAAAGTGCGGGAATTGTCCGGGAATTTCGTGGGCAAAATTTAGTAGACACCCTGAAATTAGATAATTCAGAATTATGAACATGATTGTAACTAATAATAGAAAGGGTAACTTATTTTTATAAAAATATATCATATAGATATACAGGCTTTTATAAATATTTTATTATGAGCTGAGTTTGAAATCAATAAATTCCTGGTTTTCAGGAAGCTCACATTGATTTTTAAAGCAGAGAGCCTTGCCATGTGGATACAAGCCGACACTTGCACTTGCAGGGTACTAAGGAATCCTCGATCGACGGGGATAATTTCCAGTTCCGACCTTATCCACCAGAGCGGCGACCCTGCGCTTTAGGTCCACCTAAAACTGGATGATACAAGTCAATATAAATATATCTAATAGAGGGATGTATTTAGTCAGAAAGAAACACCTCTTTCGCTTTTTAAACACAAATTTTAACAGCAAGAAACTTTTGATTCTTTGTCAAAACAATGAGACGAAAGATTAATTGCATTAAAAAATTATGCAAACCAAATTACCAGGGATTTCATTGCTTTATCTACTTTTGAAGAACTTTTGATTCTGGAAAATTCAACATTGAGCTTCGAAGTTAAAGAAATCTGTCTCATAGGAGATAATTAAAAAACCGATAAATTCTAGATGGATAAGGACGAAAAAAGGAAAGAAAAGAAAGTATAAAAGTTTGTTTCTTGAAGAACTCCTGATTCAGGAATCTCGTCTCTAAGTGATAGAGATCTTGTTGAAGTTTTAAATCCCTTTTTCAGTACTAAATTCTCTTTGGCAAAGTCTTGTATAATTTGGAAATTCTCTGTTGGAAGAGAATCCAAAAGGATGCAAAGAGTGTTGATGTTAGATCCGATTTTTACATCGATGGTGAAATGGATACTTTCCATCTTCTTTTAGCTATCTCATCCTGTTTCAGCTTTCGGTTTACCCGATAGTAACTGTCTGGTTATCGACCCTTCATGCCCTGGGCTCTATTTCTCTACTTTTTGGAAATCGCTCACTCCATTGCTGGAGCTCGAGAAGCTCTTGATTTGCACTTTGAACCAGGCTGAGGTTTAACGGTAAAGAGTTGAATATTGACATTTCCAATCCTCACCTATTGGCTTTTTCTAAGCCTTTTCCAGAAGCCAAATATCGCTCCCACAAATCCTTGATTTAATTGCAGGCGGATGCAATTTATTTTCTAACTTGTAGAGATCATAAAATTTAATCGAAGAGTAAATTTTCCTTATGAAGACGAAAATTTCGCATTTGAAAAATTTGACTTTGGTGTTAATGAGAGAAAAGGTTTAGCCTTGAGTCTTGAAATGTATGGCACACTTTTAATCATGAAAAAGTGCTTTTCAGAGGGATCTTGCATGACTTGAACTTTATAACTTCATTAGTTGATGAACACCATTGCATATTCGAGTTTAATATCCTTAAACGATTTCACTTTGTAATTTGTGACCTCTAACGATGTGAATGTGCTGAGATGGAAGAGCCTCAGGGGAAGGAAAGACAGTTACAAACAACACAAATGTTTTCCGTTGCTAATGACTTGTTCTGCCATTCGGGGATGCCCTTGGGTTAAACTAAACACTCAAAGTAAACTAGTAATAAAGTGGGGTGGAAGAGAAAAATAAAACTGAGTGCAAAAGTAAAGAGTTCTGTTATTTTCTCATTCTACCTGCACTCAGAATTTTTTCCCTTTGTTTTGAAGTGAGGAATGAGTTTGTTTAATTTTGCAAACCAATTACCAATAGTCCATTGTTTGACAATTTTTACGATTTATGAAAACTTATCTCAGCTTTGGCTAATTTATTATCGTTCGCTGTCCAGCTCTTAATCCACTAAGCTAACGAATGGTTTAGGAGTTACGTTGTACAACCCAATCTTTTTCAAACTCTTTGTTAATATCCGAAACCTATATTTTCAATCTCCACATTTATCCATCGTCTGTCCATTTCTACCCCTTTCAATCTCTTTGTCAGTATAATCACTAACCTATCTTTTCTCTATCTTATCCTATTCCCTATCTGTCTATTTTATATTTTCTTGCACCAATATTGTTCCACTCCTATATCTTTTAATCTGCTCTTTTCTATCTCATAGATATTAATTATAATTATAATTAAAATGCATGTTTCATGATTTCGGATTTTAAAAGAAATGCAAATTGCTAAATGAGACACAACAACGTTGAATTGATGAGACAGATAGAAGTAGAAAAATATTTGTCGTATAAAAAGATTGAAAGATTGATTATACAAGGATAGATATGGATAGAAAAATAAGGAATGAAAAGGATAGTTATGAAAAAGATTCAAAAAGATAGACTTTCTATCTTTTTACTTCCAACAGGGATTGTTTCGAACCTGATTGACTTTTGAATGACTTGAAGTTAAGAAGTAAAACAAAATAATCGCGCGCCTGTTGGTTTGCTAGTTATTTTAAATTGAAATCTCTCTCTTATGCCAATTGTAGAAGTGGTGTATCTCCTGGATTTCCCTGTTCATTTTCATCGATTTGCAAGGATGCAATGCATTTCGGGTATTCCGTGGTTTTGTAAGACGTATGTGTGTTTCGCACACTCATGAATTCTTCAAGAGGATTCGGCCTAAGACCGGGCCAACCCTCGCGACTTCCGGATGGCAATCTTATCGATTGTCTTAGGTACACTTTCTTGCTCACTCTCTCGTATAAAGCTCGAAACGACGACGACTAACGACCACCGACTTGCTCGTTCAGAATCTTCTCAGTGTGTGGATGTAAGACCTAGGTGATTGGGAAAGAGTGGGAAAAAAGCGAGGGAGAAAAGTAGATATAGGAGTTAAAGGATTGAGATGCTCGAGGATTTTCCTTTTATGGAAATGTTTTAGATACCACAAAATGGAATTGGAATATTTCGCATTAAAAGTAGTTAATCATGTCTACTGGAAAATTCTTCAATTTTATAGAGAATACTAGAAATACTTGAAATTATTTATTCTTCGAAGAGTTTTGAAGCATTTAAAAATATATTTGAAATCCTTTTCTGAAAGCCCCAGTTATTTTTCTTTTAAATCTAATTTCGGATCTAATTCCCACTTGGAATTAAAACGGCAGTGATTGGCATAGAATCGTTCAAAATAAATCCATTGTTAACGTTTGCCTAGAAGTCAATTATGTTCAGTAAATGGAAATCTGAAGTTTGAAACTTGAGTTTTGTTGGCCTAGCAAATCTGTCTAACTGATTCTATTGTTAGAGTCACGAGTGGCGTTTCGTAAATACCACTTGTTTTGCGCAAATGGAAATTCGAAGTTGGAAATTTCGTTTTGAAACTTTTTGTTGATTCAACTCAATCCGCTGTGGGGTAACTTATAGCCTCCTTTATAAGAATTGCGAAACCATTTGGAAAATTTACACCTCGAATATTCGACCTAACGAGTCATTGTGGTGGGACAAATAACAAAGCAGTGTGCTGATAATTGATAATGCGGTCGACATTAATTTAACTGAGAAATCTAATGGATTTAAGTACAGAGCTTCGCTTAGTTAAATGTCTCAGATGGTTTGAAATTTAAACATAATCAAGTTTGTTTAATAATTGGAAAATTAATCGGAAAAATGGTTTCAAGTGTGGATGCTATCAAATGGAATTTTCGAGGGATTAACCACTAGCAATTTTCTGTACAACAGAATTTAAGAATTGAATTCTGTTGTACAGAAATAAGAATTGAAACGAATTTAAAGAATTTAATTCAGCGAATTAAAATAATTTAAAAGAATTTTGAAAAGTCAAAAAATCAGGGAATTCAAAAGTAGATTTCAGATATGAAAAGTTTTTTTAAAGTTAATTGTCTCCCAAACTTTATTTTATGTTTATTAATCTATTATAAAAATTTCTATCAGTGAATTCCATTAAAAAATCCAACACAGCATTTCTAAGGAAACTTTGCAAGGATTTTCGAGAAATTTGGCACTGCCAGAACAGTGGATTTAGAGATACTGTCAAGCGAGAAAAATGATAAGAATGAATGAGGGTTGGATTGGTATCGGAGATTGGGGAGGGAGGGGGGGGGGTGAGACATAAGAAGAAAGGGAAGACTAGTTAGACACGAGACGCTGCCAACATTCTATTTAAAGCCGAGGGGGTAACAGTAGTTGTAGCTGATTTGTCTGTAATTTACGAGCTTATACCAAAAAAGTTGGACACCTTGGGGATGGCTCCGCACTTTGACACGTGACCCAGTTTTATCGAGTTACGTAAATTGATCACCACACGCTCCCTCAACTGGAAGCTTTTGAAATCGCGATATCAGACTAGCCTGTGTCGTTCTCTCTTTCCATTCATCCTCTCTCTTTTCCTCGTCGCTTTTCTCTTTAATGCACGTAATAATGCAAGCAATAATGCAAGCACAGACTCGAGGGGAAACGTGTGCCCGGATCGATTTTCAAAATATACAGCCAATGAATTCCAGACAAATATGATACCCCCGGGGTAATTATATTTTCCGACTTGACGTCGATTCGTTTTTTACGGAAAAAACGTTTTGTTCATTCACCTCGTGATGGGTGCTATTATTTTACAGGAAATTAAGTTTTTTTTTCAATGTCAGATATGTAATTAAAGTCAAGCGTGTTATATCATACTACACAAATTTCATTCCAGAATTCAAAATTGAATTTACGGACAAGTGTACCAATATAGAATTTTCAGATTTAATTAAATGAACTGTCCTATTTAAAAAAAGTGATTTTACCATGTATCTCGAAAAAGTCGAACACATTGTTGTCGAAAACCTGATTGGTTTTTTTGAAATTGCGCGAATTGTGTGAATTATTATTATTATTATTATTATTATTATTTTCAGATTTCACAATATTTCAATAATTATTAGAGTATTTGAAAATATTTATAGTGAGTTTTAATAGGAATTTTAATAGGTAAAAAGACTAAAGGTTTTAAAACATTTCAAGGGATGCTTAGAGATTTTTATTGATTTTAGAGATTTCAAGTGAATTTTAAAAGAGCTTAAAAAGTTATCAAAAGGGGTATCCAAAAATTTCTATAGATTTCACAAGATTTTAAGGGATTTAATTTAATTTTATGAAATTTCAATGGATTTCGATTGAATTCAGGCATTTCAAATAATTGGAAGAGATTTTAATATATTTTAAACAATTTCAGGATATTTAGAATATGTTAAATGCTTTTAAGAAATTTAAAGAGATTTTTAGAGATTCAAACAGACTAGGATTTTAAAGTGATACATTTAAAGTGATTCATTTTGATTCATTTTGAATGAAAGTGATTCTGCAGGATTTCAAGATACTTTATGGAATTTCCAGAGATTTCGAAAGTGTTCAAAAAATTTAAATACATTTCATAAAAATAAAATAATTACAAAGTAAGTGATGTTCAGAAATTTCAAAGAATTTGAAGAGATATAAAGATATTTTATGTGATTTTAAAAAATTCCAAAAGATTTGAAGGATCACTTAAAATGTATTTAAATCTCTTGATTTCTTTCAAAATGTCTTATGGGAAAAAAAAACCGAAGTGTTTTAGATTCGGTATGACAGTGGCTACAAAATGAACTACGGATATTAATTTTGAACTA
>JAUESH010000039.1:16038956-16073438 GCA_032275165.1 Synergus magnus
TTTAAAATTTCACGAAATATCCTCAAATCCTTTAAAATTCTACGAAATATTTTTAAAATCCAAAAAATCTTTTGAATTTCGTAAAAATCGCTTTAAAATCGTCAAAATCCTTTAAAATTCCTAGAAACCTCTTGAAATTACTCTCTAAAAAAAAGTGGTGCAACGAAATGTCTCAAAAATCTCGCATACATTATTGTTTCAAACCTGATTGGCTTTTGAATGACTTGAAGTTGTAAAAAAGTAAAACAAAATAATCGCGTGCTTGTTGGTTTGCTAGTGGAAGCTTAAATTTTGTTCAACTTATTTAAACTTGCAATCTTGTAAAGGATGTATTAGTAATTTAAAAAAATTCAAATGTAAGTTAGTATTGATTTTTTCTTGGACAAAAAGAATGTTTCAAATTTTTTATGAATTTCTATAGAAGAAAATTTATTTATGATACATCCTTTTCTCTTATTAGACTCTTTTGCAGATAACAAATGGTTTTTTTAGGACAGTGAAAGAGGGTGCCATTGAAAAAAATGATGGCCGGGAAAAAGGTCTGGGGTTTTCCACTCACCGTTATTCAGTGGTACCACAAAGGCTTCAGGAAATTGGCTAATTTTTCCACGACCCCACGAAAGTGCATTGCGTGTGCTGTCTCTTTACGTATGATCGGTTTCAGGGGTTGAAGTGGGACGTTATATTGTGTTGTTTCGGCGATTTCGATATTGGAAAAGTGCAGGCGACTTTTATTGAAAACCATATAAATGGAATCTGATCACAGAGATATTAAAAACAAATTTTTGATAATAATAAAGAAAAGTAAACAAATAACGAAATAATCGCTGATTAATTTAGTGAAAATTGGAAGCAGATTATTTGAATGAAAACGACTTCGAGAATAAAAATTTCTGAAACCATAAAAACAACTAAAGTGAATAAAACAAATTGTAGTCAATGAGAATTTACTTAAAGTACAGAAATAACATAAAACTTGACTCGGAGGCAAATTTTTCTCTGATTGTAATTAAAAATAAAATTCTTCATGCATTTCTATTTCTATTTCGCGGCATGCATTTAAAATCTTCAAGATTGCTCGTAATTAACGGCAGATGAGGGATGATTGGGAGGGTTATCCGTTAGAACCGTGTGCTCGTTTTGCAATAAAACTTTTCTTTTTTTCTTGGCAGGGCTCAAGAGTATCACATCTATTTTTAAACTTAGGGTAATTTTCGGTAATTGCGTGACTTCTTTCCACTCTGCATAGGGTATAGTAATTTCGTATTGATCGTTTTTGATAGCAGTGGTGCGAGAAGAAATCAGCCTAATGTAATGCAGTTGACCGACAAGTGATCGATAAAAAAACTGCATAATAAAGATATTTAAAAGTTTCCGATTTATTCCTTCTTTCACTTCCAAGGTTTCCTTTATTTTGTTTCTCATTTCTTGTAATTAAGGGAATCGTGACCAGCGGTGTAAAACTAGGACGTCACTAGATGTGAAAATAGAAATGAAAAGAAAATCCATTCAGAATCCCGCAACCTCGATTTTTCGGTACGAATTCTTCATTTGGTAAAGTTGGGGAAAATGTGTACTGGAAATGGTTGATTTATTGTCCTTGGTTAAAAGTTGGAGTTTTTTTTTTAGCAATTTGTTTTGTGTAGTGGGAAATAGGAATAGAATTCTAATTAAAATTATATTGTTTTAGGTTTGGCTTTTTATTTGATGTTATTTAGGTCAGGAAATTTTGTCTTATTTATTTTTGTTTTCAAAAAAGTGTTTTCGGTGGAGGAGATACATAATGGGTGCTGACAGAATATTTTGAAAATGGCTTGGGAGTTGAAAGTCACTTGAATATTTTTAAGGACAAGGTCTGTCAACAATTCGAGGGAGTTTTGAAATAGAGCACTTTTTGAAGAGCAATTTTTATCGTCAGCTGTCCAACTTTAAAATTTCTTTATTCAGCAAAATAGAAGCATTTTATTGATTGCCCGAGGCGAATCAAGATTGGGAACAAATTCAGTTTAAAGTACTGCTGATCAGTTTTAAAAACTCTGCTAAAATTTTAAAAAGTCTCTTAATTTTATCATTTAAGAATATTTTTAAAACAAGTTTAATTATTAGTGGAAACTTTGTTTTTAATTATTGGGAAGATAAATGCGCGCGTGAAACAATTTGCAAACTGTTGAATGATGTTGGGAGAGTTCGTTAGTAAGTTTAGCGGAAAGGGAGTCGATTTACCGATCCGGCGTAGACGTAAATCAACGAGGACACATCACTTCCGGTTCACGCGGGAGGGCAAACGTATCGCGAGTCGCGACCCAAGGTTCCCGGAAGCTGAGTTCTGGAATCTATTACTTTGGCACGTCTTTCAACAGCATTCTAACTCTAAATACACGAGGCTTTCTTCTTCCTTCGAAATTTAGCTTTTGTTTGCGATACAAAAGATTTGGCTAGTATTCCACTCTAATTTTACTTTTACATTTTCCCGCACTCTTTCTATTTTAAAATAAATCAAATCTAACATTTATATTGTTATTATCACTATATAAGTAATGAACTAAATTTTTCAGAAAGAAAGTATATTTAAATATTTTGAGAACTTGGAAAGGTCAAGAATTTTTTCAATCGGTTTTTTGCAGCAAGCCTCAAAGAAAAGCTGAATTTATTTTTAGAATCTTGTTTCCTTTGAGCTGTATAGGATAACGAAAAAAATTAATTTTACTTTGTGTCATATCTGGCACACTGGATACGTTAAGGGTTGAAGATTAGGATTACATACTTGTAGGCCTTATGTAAACGAAACTGTAATGACTAAACATGAAGGGCGTTTGAAAACTCTTAGAGGTGTCTTTCATCTCAACTGCCTATGGCTGAATTTATATTTAGACATGTACACTCAAAGTTCCAATCTTCTGAAAATTTACTCTTTTATTTTGCTTTACTAGATTTTTATTGATTGACGAGCTTCAATTTTTGATCTGTCGTGCCACTAAGTCTTCCCTAATTTTAATAATAGAATGATTTATCTATCACGTATCTTCTTCGTGACAGGGTTCTTTTTTCATCATGCCGATAATAATAATCTCACCTGCTTTTCGTAGCTCTTTCATATTTCAAGAAGCTCACGTAGGGACTTGCTACGTATACATATACAGACAAACGTACCGAATTCGAGATGCCGGTTACGTTTATTCCTGACCTATTTTGCTATTGGCGAACGCATAAGCGTCGACTACAAGTTGTATATAGAGGAATGGCGTCGTCGTGCATGAAACGTGAACCACGAGCAAAAGCAGTCGGCCTCTTCTCCACACGAACAGCCACTTGCAGAATGCAAATGATCAATTAACAGACCGTAAATCACTATGACGAGGCTGGTAAGCCACCTAACGTCTGTCCCTTAGGCCGAGACTCGTCCAACGCCTGCCAGAGTGCCAGGCAGACCGAGGATGGCTTAGCTTTTTCCACCTTTCACGTTCCAACTCTTGCTTCGACGGGAAAGAATATTTATATCCAGGCCACGTTCGCAATGCTCTGGAGAAACGTCGAAGAGACATGGACGAGCCTTACGATCTAGCTCCACTAGCCAATAAGTATGCACAACTTGTTCCTTTTCTTAGTTTTTTTTTTTTTAGTTTTCTTCCTTTTCTTCTAATTTGCTTCCACTTTATCTACGTACCCACTCATGTGCAGCTTAACGAGGCTGGGAGAAGGCAGTCCCTGTTCTTAAGTCGGGTGATATTGGTTGGAAATTTTGATATTGTGATGAGAGTGCTCAAGTTTTGGGTTAACTTGGACGATTACGTTTACAGTACAGGCCAAAAGCTTGAATACACATCACTCAAAAAAAAGTCTGGTTAAATAACTAGAATTCTGAAGATCAATTACGTAACTTCACATTTTTTAAACATCTTCTACACTCCACAATCACATAAAAGTTTCATTAATCTAACCACAAGGCCTTGAATGTCATCGGTACATTTTTAAACGTCAAAATTAAAAGACGCCGTGGATTTTGAAAAAATTGAAGGGAGGTGAGAGTGAGGTGAGAGTGAAGTGAAGTGAAGTTACGTAATTGCCCCCCTGGTTATTTTAACTAGAAGATATAATTTTTGTTCACTAATTTGTTTATAACAATTTAAATTTTTGCTTTATTTAATTAATACTGCTGGATATCATTTTTAATGAGTTTTTGCCTCTATGTGGACCATTTTCTGTAAAATAAAACATTTTTTTGACCAAATGAAAAGATAACACTTTTTTATCATTTTGCTTATTAAATAAAAAACTTTTGTAAAAATTTTTCGAAAATTTCCTCGGTTGTAACGATGCAGAATTTAATACACTTTAATTTTTAAAAAAACAAACGTCCACATCGGAGGAAAATTGATTTGTCCATCGGCACTTCTTTTGCCTCACAATGCTTTTCGAAGACGTCTCGTGAAATTCGTTTGGCAAATTCAAAGCCCCTCCAAATCTAAAAACTGAAGTTATTTTATATTTCAAAGCTTTATCAAGTAAGCTGAATTCCATTCAAGTTTCTTCCAGCTAGCAAAGTTCGGAAACATTTTATTTGAAATCAAATTAAGTCCTCCCAAATGAAGTTCCTTGGACACTATGGAAGGGTTTACATGTCTCGTGAAGTGATTTAATAAAATAAACTAGCCTAATTACAGTCCTGCGAATTCACTTAGAGTCTCTTTTGAACTCCCCTGAACTTGCCTGAACTTATAGACTTGGTTTATGGCCAAATGATATACTGAGACATCCCCTAAGTCATTATGCTCGTTAAACTCCATCAAAGAAAAAAGAAATCTTTTGAGACAATTCGTTGTATATTGAAATATTTCAGAAATGCCTAGTATCCTTTTTAATAAAAGTTTATGAAGTCTTTTGTATTTAGCATGAGGTTAATGGGTTGTAAAATGGTTATGTAGCTTTAAATGCTTTTCATATGAAAATTCCTATGTGGTATTACGACTCGAGGGAGAAAAAGATGAAACCACTGAATTCGAAGCAAAAATTCTATTTTATTCTAAAAATATTATACTAAATTTAGTTGAAAAAGCTTAAAGGGCCATAACTTGGAACCTTTGCTCTAAAACGGAAAACATCCCAAATAAAGGATTTTTGCTCTTTTAAAAATCCTAATATATATCCCTACTACAATGCAGGATTACCTACTCTTTAAAAAACTGTAAAAAAACTATAAATTCATAGGCCAAGGATTAATTCTGACCCTACTATAACCTGCGAAGCGTGGTATATTTTAAAATATCAGGATCTTTTGTTGGTGACGAAACAAACGGAAAAAGCAAGGATTTCATTCGAATGAAAAAAAAAATTCGCTTTAATCCCTGTAGGCAGCCTATATTATTTTTCACGTCAGAATTTCTATCTCGCTGTTTATAAAAGTAGGAAAAATTTCAGTCAGAGTTTAAAAGAAAAACTTAATTAGGTGAAAAGCAGTACTTATAGAATAAAAAATTCATGAGGAACTTAATCTAAATTTAAATAAAACTTTGTTTCCAAAGAAAGTGGAACAAATAAGACGAAAATAAAGAAATGAAATATTGGCTTTCTCAAACGCGGTGAATTTTTGACATGTGTTGATGTTATTTTGCATTTTGCTGCTTTTCCCGTCGGAAAAGACGCTTGCATTTTATTTTCTCCTCGTCATTTTTCGTTGCATCCCCCGTGGAGATTATTTATACCCAAGCCACGTTCAGAATGTTCTGGGGAATTGTATAGGCGAGACGGAGGCGAGGCCATCCCCAGACTGTCCAAGCGGACTAACAGCAAAACGAGACTTCTTTCCTCCATTCTCAGCACGTCTTTGCCTTTCTTCATTTTGCTTTTCAGTTATTTCCTGGAAATTATTAATTAATGGCGGATTTCTGTTTCACACTTTTTTTATTACTTCGTTGAAAACTTCGGAGGATAAAATTTACGGAGAACAAAGATTTTATGTGAGGGGAATAAATTTCTCCCAACAATGGTATTTTCTTACAGCCTCTTGATCGGACATTTTTTTAGAATGTCAACAAAACGGAAATTTAAGGAAATCCGGGAATCGTCCGGGATTTGAAAAAAACTAGAAAATTCCCGACAATAACAAATTCCCGAAAAAAATTATTTTAATAAATAAATAATTTAACCATTTTTTAAAATTATTCGGTATTTTAAAAATATTTTTCAAACATTTTTAGAGATCTTTTCAGGAATTTTACAGTGTCGGGAATTTTATATTATCGTCAATTTTCGGTCGGGAATTTTTAATTCCGGGAATTTGAAAAACTGGTGGGAATTTTCTAGTGTCGGGAATAAAATTTTTAAGTTTCGGGAATTTTATATTGTCGGCAATTTTATACTACAGGGAATTTTATTTTTCGGTAATTATTTATTCGAGAATTTTCAGTCGTTCCACAGAGACAAATTAAGTAAATTAAAAAAAATATAATAAATATGTAATTAAGTCATATAAATACGACAACAGTAGAGATAGGTCCTATAGGAGGACAAAAAGAGAACGGAGATCAAAAAAGAATATAGAGGATTTGGCAGGCCTAAAGTAGTAAGTTCTATTTAGAACTATGCAGGGCTTAAATAGTTCTAAAATTTCGATTCGGGATATCATGAAATTTCTTGTAAAAATCTCTTGCAAATGGCACGAGATTCTTTGGTCTAAGCTCAAAAGAGAAGTCTCTGCTTAGATTATAAGGAGATTGCTCGAGCACGTGGTGGCATTACGTACGAACCAATTATCCTTAACTTGTAATGGGCATCAACGGTGCACCAGGAACATGACCATTGGTCGTGTGTACCACGTGACGCGAGCCAAGTAAGTTTGGAATCAGGGTATTGATTGGACAAGTGTGACCAAGCGAGACACAATGTCTCATTCATGCCAGTTTGTCACACAATAGGAAACACTTACTCAGACCAAGGTCTAAAATATTCCATAGGTCTCTCTATCCTGCAACACAATTTTAATATTTCTCTAGATTTATCTTTAAAAATTGAATCTAGGCTCCTTCCTAGTTCTTGTATGTTTTTTCCGCTTTCTTCCTTGCAGTGAAAAGTCGAGCCTATCATAAATTCAGCAAAAGAACTTCTCGCAGCAACTTTTTCTTTAAAACAATATCCTACACCATTTCTCTAGTTGAAAAAAGGCCTTGACGAAAAATATTCGCATACATTTCACGCCTAATCTAAAGGAAGGATTTGCTGAAAGCATCACTCAGAGAGGCTGGATTTGTAATATCAAAGTGGATCTTCATAAAGCTCGTGTCATGAGTTTCGTGAAATAAGATTCACTCAGGCTCCTCCATATACTGCCTCCTGTCACTGAGGCTCTTTTTGAGACTCAGGTTCAAGTGGAAACGAGATTTTCCTTCCCCTAAGGTATCGGGCTATCTAGGGAAGTGCATTTTGCTGATACATTTCCGGTCGATGGCGAATTCTAAACGAAAAATGTTCGACTGTAAAATCCACTCCGATATTTTTTGGGTCATTTCTTCTACTAGGAAACTAAATGAAAAAGTAAACACATTTTCCACAATTTTAAGAATAGGATCTAATTGTCATTTATTTTTTCTGTTGCAGGAAATTGCTGCCATCCTAATTAATTTTCAAAGGCACGTAGAATGGCAGAGTCGAGAGGCGAAAGTGAGACCGCGAAGCGGATCGATGCTATTATTTTCAAGAAAAAAAGTGCGATATCGGCGAGATGGTTATTGTTGGAAGAAAAGAAAAGATGGAAAAACGACAAGAGAGGATCATATGAAGCTAAAGGTAAGTAATAGATGTCTACTTAATTAAAACTTTGCTACCTTTAAAAAAATAAGTAGAAAATTTGGTGTTTATTTATCCAATATCCAAATCAGTTATTGGAAATGTTTGTCGAGTAGGAAAAATTTCAAACTGTTCTAGTTCGCAGAGATTGTATTATTGAGAGTTGTTGATTGACCCTAAAAATTGTCCGACAGGTCCAGGGCGTGGAGTGTATATATGGGTGCTACGTACATTCAGCGATTCTGCCAACGTTCCATCGACGTTGCTATTGGCTTTTGCAGAACCCGGACGTTGTTCTAGTCCATTATCTCAATGTTCCTTATCCCGACGGGGATGCGAAATTGGCGGCACTACCACCATGTCTCGCCTTGCCGCCAGATAAAAAAGAATGGACGCGAGACGAATTGGCGTCCCAATTAAGGCCCATGTTCCTTGGTGGAGATGACGATCCCAATAATCCTCACCTCTCCCAACACTCTAATCATCCGGTCGACATGATCGTCTCTCAACTGTTAGATAGGCAAAGGGCTTCTTCCGCCTCGTCGACCAGCAGCGCTCAAATTGCTCCCAGACGGCTCACCCCTGACAATCAGGTGATTATCATTTAGACAAAAATTTATTTCAATATGTTTAATAAGTCATTTATAAGTTATCAAACCTAATTTTGATGACAATGCCTGGAAGATTATTTTCATTTACTATAACTAGCAAAGCAATACGATTATTTTCTTTTACTTCTTACAACTTTGTCATTCAAAAGCCAATCATGTTTGAAACAATAATATTTTTATTTTTAGAGAGGAACCACTTTTTTTAGAGAGGAATTTCCAGTGGTTTCTAAGAATTTTAAAGAATTTTGACGATTCTCAAGTGATTTTTACGAAATTCAAAAGATTTTTAGGATTTTAAAAAGATTTCGTAGAATTTCGTAGACATTTCGTTACAACACTTTTTTTTTTTTTTGAGAGGATCCTGATTTCAGATAATAATTTTAAGTTTTTAAAATAATTCGTCCAGGTCTCATCGACGACTGGAGGTCAACAGCCAACATCGACGGCGTCGACGGCTCCTCGCGTATACTCGAGACATTCCCACTCAACTCAGAGCCAGCAACCGGCTCCCTTAGTCTTAAGTCTACAACAAATCCAAGGAGGAGGTGGACTCCTCATTCTCAACAGTCAACCATATCATCATCAACATCAGCAACAACAGCAGCAGCAACAGCAATCGGTGCCACAGTCAAATCAACAGGTTGAAATGCAGCAAGTTCCCGACCAAAAGATCGTGCAACAAATCGGTGTAGATCGAGAACAGCAAACTCAGCAAGATATTGACTCTAAAGACAACATTGATTGCTCGACTGTTCAGTCTCTTTCAACTCCCGGAAGTGGTTCCGGAGTCGCCGACTTTACGGAAACACTGGACCTCAGTCAAGAGGATATTCAACGAACCTTATCTGCAAACATGGTTCCGCCTTCACCTTCTCCATCTCCCGCCGACAACAACATCATCAATCCGATGGACTTTATTGATTCACCGGACGATGTGCTGGTCAATCTCGATGCATTCGATGTCTTCGGGGACCTCCCGGAGCTCCACGACTTCGAGGCTGAACATACCAAGACGGAGGAGAGGAGTGAAAATGACAATGCTTGTCATCCAGGAACGACCGTCCATATTGCTGAATACAGTCCCGAATGGAGTTACACCGAGGGAGGTGTTAAGGTATTCTATCAAGATTAATTTATGATTATAATTATCAGTTAGAGACTATACAAAATTAATATGAAGCCAAAATGAGAGTGAAATCTGGGAGACCTGGGGAAGTAAAACAGTTGCAAATTGCAAATGGAAATCAACCGTCTGTTAATACAAGGAACCCAGATTTACCAAATTCACGACTAATCACCATTATCCTAACATTGAATGTCCTCGAGTCGATTATCGGAAAGCGGAGTGAATGATAGGGTCATTACAAGAGGCCATTTTCGATTCTTGGCCGCGCATTTGATCGTATGTCAAGCAATTGGAACTCCCACGACGCTCCAAATTACTCTCTTCATTGAATTTCAATTCGAAGGCGATAACCAATCGACTCTGTTAATAATTTTCCCAGGTGCTGGTGGCAGGACCCTGGACCGGAGGTAGTAGTTCGCAATCCTATTCGGTTCTTTTCGACACAGAACCCGTGGAAGCTTGCCTCGTTCAACCAGGTGTCTTGCGGTGTCGATGTCCCGCTCATGGTCCGGGAATAGCTTCTTTACAAGTTGCCTGTGATGGTTTCGTAGTCTCTGATAGCGTCGCATTTGAATATCGAAGACCTCCAACATCTGAACCTAGTCCAGAAAAAGCTTTGCTTGATCGCCTCGCAGATGTGGAAGCTCGTCTTCAAGGTCCCGGACCACCATCGCCTGCTGCTCACCTTGAAGAACGCCTCGTCGCTTATTGCCAGGTATTACTTTAGAAGTATTAATTTAAAAGACGTAAGTTGAACTTTTCAATATCATCGCAATGGATTAAAATTTTAATTTGTTTTCCTTTTATTTTAGGATGCAGTTGTCCGACCTTGGCGTACTGGTGCCGAGCCTCTTCAATCCGGAGGTCCGACTCTCTTGCACTTGGCAGCAGGTCTCGGTTATTCTAGGTTAGCTTGTGCACTCCTTCACTGGAGAGCCGAAAATCCAAGTAGCGTTTTAGATGCCGAAGTCGACGCTTTGCGCCAAGACGCCGCTGGATTGACTCCTCTTGCCTGGGCCTGCGCAGCTGGTCATGCCGACACAGCCAGGATTCTCTATCGGTGAGTAGACCAATTAAACAATGAATAATACAATAATGTTGAAATAAGGATAAAATGAGGATAAAGTAAAAGAGAAATAAAAATATAAACGAAGAGATAACTAATTGGAGAAAGAGGGTTTGAGCTTCCGTGACATCCGCGCCTCGGCAGATCTTCGCCCTCGTCAAGTTAAGACGATTCTTCTGTCGTTTGTCCAGATGGAACGCAATGGCGCTGCGTGTGAGAGATTGTCAGAACAGGAGTGCCACCGAATTAGCTGCGGAGAATGGTCACACGGCGATCGCCGAAGAGCTGAATCGGTTGGAAGCTAGGAGGCAAGACGAGAGGCTATTTTTGCGGCCTGCCAGCCCTATTCCTAGGAGGCCCTCTCAAGATAGCGGTCTCGATCTGGCGCTGTGTTAGTCTCGTTTATTTTATATAAATCCATCAGGTGCACACTCTTAAACAACACTACATTAACACTAACACTCACAAAGGGCCGTATTGGGCCATCAGGAGATCGGAAGAGCTTATTAGAAAAAGAAAATTAACTCCCGTTGCAGGGCCCATTCGATTGTCAAAAAAATTTTTCTTATGTTTTTAATTCCATGAGCTGTAAAATGCAAATGTAAAGAATAAGACAGATGATTATGTACTGTTATATTACTGTTTAGAATAGGGTCTGTTCTGTGGCTGATCACACGGGGACGATTTTCCATCCCAATTCGGTCCTACACTGACACTAAACTCAACATTTATACTAACATTTAGACACTAGACCCAAGCACATATCCGCTTTCCTCTCTCTTTCTCTCTGTTTCTCTCTCTTTGTAAAAAGTAGTAGTTCAAATCGTCGTAAATTAAGAGAATCTAAGACCAGGAGCGTGGCATTAAGGGGTTTATCGAAAAACACAGGTGGTTCCCCGCTCCTGGACAACATGGATTTGTTGCAAGAGGATGAGACATCCTTAGGCCTCGGCCAGCAGGGAATGGAGAGCGTTCCAACCCCTCGAGAGACCGTAGGTCCGTACTTAGCTCGTTCCCCCTAATGTCTGTTTGTCTGTTTGCCTGTCTGTATATCTGTATATATCTATACGTAACACTGTTTTTAACCTTCCAAACACGCTCTTAATAGATCACCTGACTAGAAGATTCGCCCCAAAGCGCGAACATGTAGACTAACTTAAATATGTGCTCCAAGGACCACTCTGATGAGAGAGAATCAACCCTTCCATCCACCCTTAATACTGTAAACTCTTGCAGCTTCAGCAGTATTGGTGTTGCTTGGCATTGGTAAACCGCTCTTGTACAATGTCCCTTTGACTCTTTTAGTCGCTGACTAATACCTACTTACTAATGATTATTAGCATTCCTGTCTGTTGGATGTATATTGTTCCAATCGCGTTTGATACCGCGGTACGTATACTTCTAATATCTGATTTGCAGATGTTTCTGTCTTGTGGCCAGGATTATTTACTGATGTTGTGCAAAATTTTTATTGGCTTTGGTTATTTTTAGGGAATTGCATATATAGTTTTAAATTAAAGTTTCAAAAAAATAATTTATTACGTGTCTTAAGGATATTGGACACAGGTGTTAACCGCAAAATTCTATCACTCCATTTTACTTAACAGATGTTATAATTGTATAAATTTTCGCTCTGTAGACATACTCTTTTAAAATAGAAGTGCGGCTTTTACATAAAACGAAGAGTTCGAAAACTATCCTCAAAATGTAATCATTTAATTTTATCGCAAAAGGTATTAAAAGTAGACATTTTTTCACTCTATAGGCATATTTCCATTGGAAAAATGAGGATCGCTAAAGAGTACAAAAATATATAATTATAATATTTATTAAGTAAAAGCAGGAATTCGAATTTCGATGTCAGAACTTGGATCCAATAGCCGTAGTTATTAAATTTTAAGGTCCCATAAGACCTTTTCAAATAGTTTTGTCTTTAATGAATGTATAAGCGCTGGAGCCTCAATGGTAGACTCTTAAAGATTGTTTTTCCAGATATATTTTCGTATGTATAAAAGAACGTCCCTAACTGTATTTTAGAGAAAGAGTAACGATATAATGATTTTTGAATAACTTTTGACATATGTAATTATAAATATAACTACTAACTTAAAGATCAGGGCATGACTAATATTTCAATGGTATAAAAGTGCAGTAGTTTTCCTATAAAAATTTTGTGCAAAAGGTGATGGGCTACATGTAACTTTTGAAAAAATCACAGAAAGCTTCAGTGGAGTGAGTCAACCTGATGTGAGCTGCACTAAAACTGCAATTGTTGTTTGATGTTTGAAAGAGCTGGGTGCCACTAAGTTCGCTGCAAACACATGTTAACAGCTTTTCTTCAGTGTTGTGTTGTTCGGTGTGATAGCAGCGGTTCGATGCGACTGCTTTTTTAAGTTTGGCTAGGGTCGTGCTTACTTTTTATAGGGGAGGAAGACGCGAGGGTCCTGACTTTGGCCGAGCAAATTATAGCCGCACTTCCGGAGAGGATCAAGAGGGCGGAGGCCGATCCTCCATCTCCATCTTCGCCACCACCACCTCCACCTTTACCACCTCTCGAGGACGCATTGATGGAACAAATGGTAAGATTATCATCACTCTTGATAAATAATTCATTATCCTCACTTCTTAAGCCAATATTAACAAAACTTTGAATTTTTATGAATGCAAATGAAATATTTGTTTTAGCCACTAGACTCGGGTGAGTTGTTCGACTCGTATCGGGAGTGCAGCGGCGGTGCGGCCTCCGTTTCAGACGCGGACGCCGATGCGAGTCCATCAAGTCCATCGAGCAGTTGCCTGACGCCGGACTCGCCGTCGCCACCGCCGACAACCGCAGACTTCTGCGAGTTCCTACAGCTGCAGCTACAGCTCGACGGTGGCAACGGTCATAATGGCCAATATCGTTATGGTGGAGAGAGGAAATTCGGGACTGGAATGAACGGTGGTGCGGGTGGGTCGGGATCGGGATCGGGAGACGGGAGCGAGGCTGACTTGAGTAGGCTTACTTTATCGGATCGGGAGCAACGGGAACTCTATCAAGCAGCCAGGATGATACAAAAAGCCTACAGGAGTTACAAGGGTCGCCAGCGTCAGGAAGAGGCTGAGAGACATGCTGCGGTTCTCATTCAGCAATACTATCGCCGGCATAAGCAGTGTGCCTATTACAGGTAATAGCCAGGGACACAAATTACATTCGCCTCCCATTAATTGAACTGTTGCAAACATTGAACATTTCAATCTTTGATACACCTCCTACCACGGGGTGACTGTACAAACTTCATGTATTTATTTTTAAAAACGATTGCTGTCACCCTTTTATGCTCATTTTGAGTTTACACCCAAGAGTGTATATGCGCAAGGAGCGTGGTTTATCAAGAGTTCAATGTATGAATATTTTGATCCAAGCTAGAGTTCAAAGTATGGGAGGCGACTGTATATTCCTTTAAAACTATCCATTTAATAATGGAAGTAGTTTTATTTCTTAGAGAATATTAATTCACTTTTCCCTTTTGTAATTTATGAGACCCTTTCCTCGAGTTCTAATATTAATTTATCGTCCTTTGAAATAGCGAGAAGCTCGTGACTTTCAATTGCATTTCGCTAAATCGGGTAGTAAATAAAGAGGAAATCGTGATAAAGTTTGACAAAACTGTCACTGTGACGGTGTAGATGAGTTTGGAAATAAATCATAATTACCGAGGACGATACTAGCGTGTCTCCTTAACCCGCCTTAACGATCCGGTGGTCGACTCGATTTGAGTAAAGTTGAACTTACCTCAACCAGGGACCAGGAACTTTTAATTGGCATCGTAAATAATTCGGAAACTTTACGGACTTTCTTCGTTTCTTGCCACAGCGGCCCGAATACGAAATTAAGCTGGCATTAAATTAATACGACTTTAGCTCAAGCCGAAGTCTCGGATCGTACATAATGGAACACTTCTTGATTGTGTCGTCTAGTGGCGTCGTTGTACACTCTTGTCTCACTCGAGATTCTTTTCTCATTACAGGCAAGCCACGAAGGCTGCTTTGGTGATTCAGAGTAACTACAGAAATTACCGCGCTCGTCCTGGATCCTCCGGAACGAGACAACAGGCGGTTCATCAACAAGCTGCTCACCAAGCTGCTCGGAAGATCCAGCAGTTTATGCGACAATCCAAAGTCAAGTGAGTTTTTGACTTTTTCTACATTTTGAATTCTCTTTCAATTTCTAAAGTCTATCTTGTGTTGATCTATGCAGTTTGTCGTGGGATGATTCACGACCGGTAAGTAGCTATTTGATGAATTAATCTTACATTAAGTTCCTTGATTTGTTTTATGTATCTCTAGATATTTTTTTAGCTATGAGATATATTTATGTTGAAGTTCAAACATCATTACTATAATCTTGAAAACTCTAGGAGAGTAATAAAATATGTTAAAGTCATTTTTATGTCATTTACTTTTTTAAAGGTGTAATGATTTAAGCTTAGAATCCTAAATGATGAGTAAAATTAATTTTTTTCAGACTGCAGAACGCCAGGGCCGCCGCAAACGGGAACGGGAGGCAGCCAGTGCCCATTTCACGGGGGGCTGCTGTCCCCCAAAACTCGCCCTTATCTAGCCCAGGGGCCAGCCTGGTAGCCGCCAACCCAGATGTCACGTAGTCAACAGTGAATGTAAGACAGATAGTAAAGAATTTCTACAGGACCGATGTCGACCCATGTAGGCTCTGCTAGTGATGTGAAGAAAAATTTCCGGATATTAAACGGAAGTACTGGAAACACATTCTCACAAAGATACCACTCCACTATTTGAAACAAAGTGGTACCTCACAAGTTAGTTATTTCAAGACGCATTTATACTGTTGCTATAAGTTTAAACTCTAAATTTTAAAGTTTTTATCCACGTCTTCTACGCTTCATAAGCGAAGTTTTTAGCACTTCTCAACCTATTACAGTGTTTCCAATAATTCCCGTAATTCTGGAAACGCGTTCTTCCGAATATTTCCGAAAATATTTTCGGATTTTTTGCATCACTTTTTAGGATGCGTTGAGAACAGTATAGAAACGATTCTTATATTATACATACGAGCGAAAGATTGTGAGTTTCGCTGTACAGAGGCCACGAGTTTCTTGTGGCTTTCCACTTCGCTTTGTTCTCAATTCTTTACGCGAACCGAAAAGTCGGAAGAGCGGATTTGAGAAATTACATAGGCTTAGGTACTTAGTCGATACTTTTCGCTTTCTCACGACAAGTGAACTTAATTCAGTGTTCAGTATTCAAGGGAGAATACCTTACTTGATAGTATTTGTTAATTTGTACGATGCGTTGTTCGCACTATTTTTTAAGCAAACTGTCAACTGAGACAGGCGCTCGTTATGCGATACATATGTACCTTCTGCCGGACGCTTCTTGTTCCTACGGCAACCTTTTATATTTTTTTATTTCCACTTTTCTTGTTAAGTTTCCATCCAAAAATACCAATTTTTATTTATTTTTGTCGTACTTATACATTTTTTCGTTAAAATTTTTAAGTTGATGTTTTTATTTTCTTCCTTTTTTTTCTTAATTGAAACGCTGATATTCTTAGCGTTTCAATTCTCTATACTGGAGATTCCAAAAAAATTACGCTTCCTTAAAGTATTCTATAAGTGCAAACACGATATCTAACAACCCGTCACTTTTCGCTTTTAGACTCGAATGGGGCTGAACTTCTAGAATAAATAAATCTAGAGCTGCGAAATTTATATCCACTTTCAATGGTGCTATAGGACGTGCATGAATCTGTTTTTGCAGTGTCCTTTAGAAATAGCGCGCGACACTAAATTCGTGGTGGCTGTACTTCAAGCTAGAAAAGCTGGATAATCAGTTTCCAGATGTTGCCAAGTTGCTAAAAGGAGATCAGGTCTAAAAATTAAACCATCCAAAAATCTTCTTTCTCGTCGTATTTAATTTTCGACTCTTAATATAAGTGTATGTACTCTATTCTTCAACCAATTGTTTTGTTACTAAACTTTTGCATCTTGGCAACAGCTTTTAAGCTCATTCCTACGAGTAGTTGCATGATAATTTGAACCAGTGTTAATTGAAACGATAAGCCTCGTCCTGAAAAAAAAGCTCAAACAAGTATTTTTGGACTGAACAGAGAGGCCGAGTTGATTCGCACATTAATTTAAAACTTGCGGAAACCTGGTCGAGTTTCTTAATGCATATGTAGCCCTTCATAAGTGGGGCGTGATCGATCGTTTCAATTAACATTTGAGGAAAAATTTTCCGTTGCTGGTAAACATTTTCATCTTGCTGAGTGTGGCCACTAGATTCGGAAATTAATTGATAAGAACGTATTCGTTCTAAAAAATTGGAAGGGAAATTTGGAAACTTTTTAAAATTAGTTTAATTTAAATAATACAAACCTTTTTGGAAAACCAAGAATAAATCTGACAATGGTCTTTAATTTTTTTCAAGATTTGCATAGCCACTCTTTAATCAATTTCGAATTTGAAATGTCAAACATTGTTGGCAGCAACGATATTATTTTTTCTGAGATTCTGGTTACTGGGAAAATCGATGAGAGTGATTGCATTTGCATTCTTTAATGCTGAGGATATCGAATCATCCGTCGACGTTTGAAAGAAACGCATTTGAGAGAATCGCTTAATGGACTGAAGAGTGTGGCGGACTTTTTTTTTAGTCTAGCAGAATTTTAGGAAAATAAATAATACTAACAATAAAAAAAATGGGCAAAGAGAGCTCTTTCAGTGGGGCCCCTTGATCCACGGGCTGTGCTTGAAGTCACGGTATAATCAATTTCTTAGAAGGTATGTAGGACTATAAATTAGGCGATTGCATTGTTATCGATTATCTACCAGTTTCTCTCCAGTAGGGGATTTTTTAAAGGCTCTTTAGGCTAGGGAATGCACAGAGGATGCATACGGGGCACAGGCGAGGACCCCGCGTTCCTGTTGGTTAAAAAAAATATATATATTATATATATGTATTGTGATAAATCCATGGTGATCCAAGAAAGTATTTCCGAAGTTTCGACGCTGATCATAAAGGGGAAGATTACGATCAGATAGGCAGACATACCAGCATTTCGAGATTTTTCTGGACCTGCTGGTAAATGTTACCAAATTTTTCTGTCTACGGTAATCGATGATCGAATGTTTTTCCAATTTATTGTAACTTTCCGCCTTTTCTTTATTGAGAAAATATTCGAGTTGATTCTAAATGCTTTATTATTAAGTAAGTTTAAATTTTGTCAATTTTTGAATGTAGATTGTATTTGGGTATATTGGGGTTCGCGTTAGTGTTTTTAGATTTTGTCGTTTGTAACTGTTACAATTTTATGTACATATTCAGCACCTAGATATTTATTCGAGCGAATCGAAATTTGTAAATAATGATTTTCTGCGATTCTTTGTACGTTAGCGATTACAATTGTGAACTAAGTAATTTTATTAGCCAGGGTGTCGATCGCTGCGAGATGATTTTTAAAATTAACAGCTACGGATATTTTAAATTTTGATTTCTATAATCCTGAGTGCTTTAAGCAAGAAATTATTGATTTTGAAAGGATCTCAGCTTAAAATTAAAAATCCTTAAATACTTTCTATCTAATATGGTTCATTCTTACATTAATACTTCCAATTGAAAATAAAAGGTTTCGAAAAAGAGAATTATTGTATTTCCAACTCTTCAAATTTAAAAGTATGCAATCTTGCATGAGTGGCCGACAGGACTGTAAAATCAACACACTGATAATTATTAAGATCCTTTTAGTGTTTGCATTTTTGGAAAAGGAGATTCTCGATTATCGCTTACAGCGAGGTAAAAAATTGGAGGGAGTGAAGGGTTGCAAGTGAGAGGGATGTAATATTGTACACGAGTCAATTCCAACGAGCATTTTCATGCCACTAAGCTTAAAGAATTATTAGTTATAAAAAAAGGACGAAAATGAAGGTAAATGCAAAAAACACTCTTTCTCAATCATTGTTAATTAATTAATTAATGAATTAATTAATCACGATCCTATATCGATGCTTAAATGAGGCGAGTAAGCATTATTATTATACATAAAACTATTATTATATTAATATTTTTGCTTATTGCGTAATTAAGGAACTACTACAGAAAATTTAGCGATTTTAGAGAAGAGGAGAGTAAACAGAAGAAATGGGCGATTTTTCGTAGGGTGCAGTTTGCCGAGCGCGTGTCGCGTGTTCAGTGTCAATCAAATTGCGAATTTTACATTTCTTATTAACTATAAAAACCAAAAACAAATTTATATTGTCGAATCATCGAAGCGCGCAGCGCAAACTGTACTTCGCTAAGCGAAATTTGAGTATCAGATACTTTAGCCCGATTTAATTATCGTAGAACGGGATATTTTCCTGAGACTTGCGTCCTGACGAATAATTTCTACCAGATAATCTAAATTTCTTAGAAAAATGATAATTTCTGGGAAATTTGGAAAAATCTTGAAGAAATTTTCGTTGATTAGGGAAAAAGTATTGCGTAGTATTTTTTAGAGAAGGTAGTATCGAGCGATCGCGCATGGATAAAGTGATTTTGCGAGGCAAGAATATAAATGAAAGGCAATAGAGAGGGAACCCACTTCTACTACTACTTAATGAAATTGCTAGGGTAGGCGCTTCGAGGTACATTACTCTTTAAAATCACTTTAAACAAACAAAAAAAAAAGCAAATTATTCTCAACCATAAATCTATCGAGTAAAGACATTTTTAAATCTACATAAGAAAGCCAAGAGTCAAAGACGACTAGACGATAGGAGCCGCATGGCCTAACTGCTGCCACTTTAATTAATTAAACGATTAATTATAACAAAGAAAATACTTTATTACTACTCGATTTAAAAAAAAAAAACGATATATCGGGTGAAGATTCTGAGGTCGGTGACGATTACTATGATAAAGGTGTGTCGCGCCAATTTTCAACTACTTTTTAGACGCAGAACGAGAACAATATTGTAGAATTAGAGAGACTACATTTACTTCTTCGAGTCGGAAATCAATAATCCAAGATAGATTTGAGTCTCCAATGTCCAATTTCAAGAAGATTTATATTATCCAGTGTCGAAATCGTCCCGAATTGACGGTTCAATTTTTCAAATTTATGCCTGAGTAATTGAAGTAAATACTTTTCAATTTTTGACATTGCTTCCTAGACGACTAGGTATGCGACTTATCACACACTGAAGTCATATTGAAGTGTATTATTTTGCAAATGCATTCCACTTTTGTTTTCAATTTTGAAAATGTTGAAATATTTGAAATTGAATTTTAGAGATAATGATTAGATTTAAACTTATTTTTCCAAAAGAGAAGTTTACAAGTTAAGATGTATTGAAATTGAGGATATTTTTTTTATTCTTCAAATTTCTTTTGAACTTCTTGAATTCCCGAATTTGCTATTCCGTTAGTTTTCGCCCGGCATTTTCTAGTCTCTTTAAGGCACTGATCTATTTAATCACGTCCACTTCAGGCAACACGACGGAAAAGCTTCTCTCTTCCAATCTTGTTTGATTTATTTTAGGAAAAAGAAACATAAATAAGAGTAGATTTCTTATTCTCTAGAACTTTGTATACAAATTCATTCTAAACTTTATGAAAATTAATGCCAATTTTTATACTTAGTCTATATTGAATTTCAGTAAATTGTTTTTTTTTTTTTTTTAGAGGACAGAAATTTGTCGGTGACCATTTCGACACTTTAGATCGACATTTCTTCGTTTTGAAATTCGTGCGATAAGATGAAATCGCAAAGCGTTAGATTTTAAAGATTTACAAACAAAGACAAAAAAAATAAGAAAAATAAATAAACAATCATCGACGTCCTCGAAAGCGAAAGTTCTAAAGCCGCTGGCGAATTTCGATGCGAAGAGAGCAAGTCACATTTAAGCGCTATATTAGAGTAACGAATAACGATACAGGCTCCATCTCTTGTAATATTTTTATTATCGCAAACATAATATTAATTATTATATAAAGTACTATAATTAAATCAATGACTATACCACTATTTATTATTTATTGACTAACGTTCAACTAATATTGTAAATAACGAAAATATTTTATCTATATTTCCGATCCGGGGACTTGGGTGGGGCACCAAATTACATAGTTGGTGACCTGCGGAAATCGTGCGATTTCCGGTCGCCCGGTCTCCATTGTTACACCATTTCATCATTGCATTTAATAAATTATATATTTATTGACTTACTTACCTTTTCAATTATCCCTCCCTTTGGTTTAAATCATTTATTTCAGAATTGTTACAATCATTGGAGAACCTGAAGGCCGACGAATAATTTTATGAATTTTATAATTACATATTTCAACAAATGATTGAAAAATGTATAATTTTCGATTTGAAAGATTTTATATACAAATATTTGTATAAAAAAATCAGAGGTGATTACTTCCGCAACAATTTATTTAAAGCATAATACAAACGGTACAAACGGAGTGTTGTCACATTGAGTACAAATTAAATTAAGTTACTTGAATATATCATGTGTGCAGGATTTGGCGGTATTTTAAATCATATTCAGCTTGAATAATAACGACGGTGAGAGATTTTTTTAAATCGAGTTGTATGAATGCATCTTTTTAAATTCATTTTTTAATCAATATTTAATCAGTGTGTCGTTCCTAAATCTTATTCATTTTATTTTGATTAAATAATACATATATTTGACTAGTTTTTGCAACTTTGGTGGTTCTGAGTTGGTTACTTACTTTATTAATGAAAAATTAATAACCACACGGAGCTTATGATATCAAATATATCTTCATCATTTATCTCGTTAATAGTTTATTATGTTTATGTACAATTATATTGTAATAATTTACTTTATTTTTACTTTTAAAGTGTGTTAACGGTTCAATGAAATTCCGGTTGAAAACTTTTCTAAAATTATTATTAATCCTAATCATTTTGAATTAGTTTTTAGATGTCTTTAGTCGATTGAATATTCTTAAAAATTTTTCTACCTTAAGGTATCTTTTAAAATTGTTACAACCGGATTTTCTTCCCACAAGGGCTCATTTCCGATTCAAACAAGGTGGCAAATGTCCATGAAACTGAGAAAACTTTTAATTATTCATTATAAAAAGGAGATGTGAAAAAATCTTTTTTTTATATCGACACATGAGATCAACATCAGGCTGAGTATTTATCAAGCTTAAAACCTAAATATTTTTTCCTTAATATGCCCAATACTAAATTTTAAAATTCATTCAATTATCTAAACTCAAACATAACTAATCTAAAATGCTAATTTTATATTCCACAAAAGTTCAGTTTTAAGAAAAACAAATCTAATTTTGTTTCTAGCCCAGTTGAATAAAGTTTTTAGTGTATTAAAAGACTTGAACCCGATGGTTTTCGCGATCGCAGACGACGATATTTCCAGCGGAAGTGACGGCAACACCTTCGAGTCCTTTGAATTCGCCATCGCCACTTCCCCAGTTTCCAAATGCCTTGAGGAAGACGCCTTCCGGAGTGAAAATCTGAATACGATTATTTCCAGAATCGGCCACAATGATGAAGCCTTGGTCGTCGACGGCGACACCACGAGGAAATTTAAATTGACCTTCTTCAGAACCTTCAGATCCAAATGCAGTTAGGACACGTCCATTGACGTCGAAAATTTGAACCCGATGATTGTTGCTGTCGCTTACTATCACCCGATTTGTATTGCTTACGGCGATATAATGAGGGTGTTCTAGCTGACCACGTCCACTTCCACAGGAACCAAATTTCCCCACGAAAGTTCCATCCGACTGGAAGACCTGGAAAATATTTAAAAATAATTTTCCGGATGATAGAAGTCGCAATCACCAGTTTTTTGTTTGTTTTGTTTTGAAACAAAATTAACTGGATGTGACACCTCCCCCCATATTTGGGATAGTTAAAGTTGTATCGAAAAATATTTCATTGAAAAATTTTTATTTGCCTGTTAATTTTATTAGAAAGTTATTAATTTTTTTTAACATTATTTAGTTAAAAATGCAAACTTACTTGAACGCGATGATTTTCTTTGTCGCACACATAGATAAATCCAAGAGCATCTGTAGTAATGCCCCAAGGATAGTTGAATCTCCCATCAGCCGTTCCCTGGGAACCAAAGGCTCTGAGGAATCGACCAGAGGGGTCCAAGACTTGAATACGATGATTGTATCGATCGGCGATTATAAATTGCCCGATCCTGTTTACCGCTACTCCTGCGAGACAGTCAAACTGTCCCTCTCCACTTCCGTACGTTCCGAACTCCTTCATGAAGTTTCCGTTGCCGTCAAAGACCTTTTAAAATATTATTTTATCATCAAGAAATATTTGAAGGGTGGCACGACATATGGGATTAACCTACATTTTTCTAAAAATTATATTATTAGCTTGAAATTCTTAATAATTCAAATGCACATCCTCACCAAAGGATTTGTTTATAATTCATTTTTTCGAAATTCCCGTAAAAAACGGAAAAAAATTAAAATTATTAATATTTATTATTAATTATTTAATTATGTTAATTATTTTATTTATTTATTGTAATTATTCAAATTATTTCCCCAGAGTGGACTTTTTTTTTAAATTGAGAATTAGATTTTACAGAACGTTTTTTGTCTCTCCTGAAAAATTGGATAAATGTGGGTTAATCCCTTGTGCCGTGCCACCCTTCATTTCTTTTCTGTCTTCACTATTTGAAATCGGAAAGAGTTTCTATGCCTCTCTTTTACAGAAGGAATTCTCTTTTGCAGTGGAAAGTGATAGTTTGAACAAATTTAGTTAACAAATTCATTATTTGAGCATTTTTCAAAATATTTGTTCATTAATTTGTTTATAACAATTCAAATTTTTGTTTTATTAAATTAATAGTGCTGGACATAATTTTTAATGAGTTTTTTGCCTCGATGTGGACCATTTCCGGTAAAATGAAAAATTTTTTGACTGAATGGCAGTTTTGAAAACAATACGGAATTTAATACCCTTTAATTTAAAAAAAAAAAAAAAAAACGTCCAAATCGGACAAGTAGTTCAGTCTGAAAATTTATTTGTCCACAGGCATTTTTTTTCCCCCACTGTGCGTCGTGTCTGAGCGTATATTTCCATTTCTACTGGATATACAAAACGCGGCATTCTTACACGAAAAAAATTAGTTATTGAAATTTTCCTTGACGATCATCGACTTTTGGATAAGGCAAAGTTTTAAAAATATTTCATTAACGTTTTTTAAAATCTGAAATACTTTTCAGAGAAGAATTCTAAAACAATTTTCGAAATTTTCCTTGACTCTCAGAGTGGTTGAGAGTCAAGGACAATTTCGAAAACTGTTTTAGCATTCTTATCTGAAAAGTACTTGAAATTATAAAAAACATTAATGAAATATATATTGAAACTCTTGTCCTATTCAAAAGTCGATGACAGTCATAAGAAAAGTTTCGATTAATAATTTTTTCCGTGTTATTTTTTTTTTTTTTCATGGATCAATTTATGAATACATAAAAAATTTCCTCTGTGTCTTATTCGTGGCGTCACTTACCTGAACACGATGATTAGAACTATCGGCCACGACGATGGAATTATCAGGCCCAACAGCGAGGCCTCTTGGCCAAGTAAAGCATCCGGCTTCGCTCCCCCGCATCCCAAATTTGAACAGCTGCCGCCGCTTCAGCAGGTACTGACCTCTGTGTCGTCATAGAGAGAAAATAATGTGGTCAATTATTATTTTTCCAATCATGATCATCAGCATACAAAAGCCAATCATAAATTAAATAAAATTATCACCATCTAAAATCCAAAACAACGTAAGGTTCGCTGTTTTGGGATGACTGAAAATTCCCGAAAAATATAATTCCCAACACTAGAAAATTCCCGACAGTTTATAAAATTCCCGAAAATAAAATTTCCCGACACTGGAAAATTCTTGACCGAAAATTAACGACTATATAAAATTCCCGACACTAGAAAATTTCCGACAATGGAACATTCCAGAAAAAAATTATTTTGATAAATAAATAATTTAAATAACAATTTTAAAAAAAATTGTGAATTGTTCTGTATTTTAAAAATATTTTTCAAACATTTTTAGAGATCTTTTCGGGAATTTTCCATTGTCGGGAATTTTCTAGTATCGGGAACTTTACAGTGTCGGGAATTTTTAATTTCGTGAATGTTATAAACTGTCGGGAATTTTCTAGTGTCGGGAATTTTCAGTCGTCCCGCTGTTTTGGTTTAGTCTTACGTCAGGGTATTTTTAAAAATTAAATATAGAATATAAATTTCATTTTTTACACTTTTAGGCAAGCAATTTAAGAAATTATACCTCGATTAGACTTACCTAGTGGAGGAACCTGCTGCCGCGGGTATAGCGGGAGCTGCTGTAGGGGACGTGGGGGAGCCTGACGGGTTTTTTTGGTCGTCGTCAGAAGATTCGAAGGAAGTTTGACCCGGGTGTCTCAGAGGTAGACCGAGCGACAACCTCCTAGAGGTCGCGCTTGCACTACGACATTGAAGAAATTTTGATAAAGAACGCTTTTCGAATTTGGCTTGAATGACTTTTTTTTGAGCGTCGTAATAATCACGTCATTGTGTTTTGGATGAGTTGTGTATTTTTATTTGAAAAATCGGAGATATCGGAATTAGGATTCAAAGAGAAAAACCTGGAGAATAAGATTGTTTTTAAACTTCTAGACGTACCTAGAAAACTGTTTAATAATTTCAACAATCGAAAGCAGTCTTTGATTTGGATTGCAGGTATGTATTGGAAGTACATATTGGAATATTAAAATTGAAGGGTTTTTCACAAGGTTACATCTGAAAACGAAAAAGGCGATGCAAGAAGTGATGTATAGAAAATTCTCGGGAAAGTGTTTATGAACAAAATGGAGAAAATAAATTGTTGATTGTTTTTTTAAATTCATCAGGGGATTTTTAAAATCCGTCAGTTGGAGATTTAAATAAGATTTAGGGGATTATTCAAATATTACGTGAGCACAATAAGTATGAGAGGGAAGGAGGGTTTTTTTTTTTTAATTATTACAAAAATTATGTTCAAGTAACTTAAAAAATTTTATAATAAATTTTATATTATTTTCTCTTACCTTGATTTTGATTAAGAAGTGGGAATAAACAGAAAATCATAACATGAAGTTTAGGAAACAAAGTGGAAAGAAGGTAAAGTTAAACCAATTTTTACACATTGATATTTTTACAATAGAGGGATTCCTGTAAAATTGAATTTAAAATGTGCTTACATAATATTTGAATTCCTCCTTACAATCCTCGCTTGGTGCCCTTTCAGATGGTTTATTATGTAAGTTACGTTATTCCTGTAGGTTTAAATTCGTGTACTTTTAACATTTTCTTTTTATTATATTTGACAAACTTCATCGACATTTTTTAAAATTATTTTATTATCATAATATTTTATAGGAACTCATTGGAGCATGAATCTAAGTCGTGTCCAGTAGAAAGTGAAAATTACAGTCAGACATAGAAGACGAGCCTTATAAAAGAGTAGAAGAAACTTTTTATACGTAGAAAAAGGAGTTAACAGAGGTATCACTGTCTGACTGAAAATTACCTTTTCTACTTGCGAGTGACTGCTTCGTCTGACCATGCAATTCCATTTCTACTAATAATGTGAAATATGTGACGTTCCATGTCAAGTGAAAGAGTAAAATCTTGGAATTTTGGTTGTTGCGTAGTTTTTAGGGCTTTCAATATTGTTACCCATCGATTTCTTTAAAATTCGCAATATTTTTTTATCGTCTTTGTAAAATATTGCAAATTTCGAAAAATCGTTTTGTACTAATATTCATTTATCCAAAGACTGGAATGGATGCTTCCCTTAATTTATAACAGTTGTTCACCTTTTAGTAGGAGAGATAGTTTTCAAGGGGTTTCTAAAGTAAATTTCCATCGAATTTTACACATTTTTTTATTTCAAGCCTTTAAAAGAATTCCAGATTCAAAATACTCGGGTGTCTACAGGGTCTACAGGTCTAACAGAGTGTCTACATTTCTCTATAAAAATGTGCATAAAATTTTCATTATCTCGTATAATCTCTTGTTTCTTGTATATGTATGTATATTTTGAGAATTGATGAATTAAAAACTGGATTTGCTAGTTTCTAACTTCTAAATAATAATTGATAAAACTCTCTGAAAAAAATTTTGGAAAAACAGGATCCTACCTAGAAGATGGGATCGAAGAGGTGGTCGGTGGTTCCTTATCCTTAGTGCTCCTATTCCCGTACTTGTTTTTCAGATATCGAGCCCAAGAGCTAAGGGCAGCGCCGTCTTTTTCGGCGCCTCCTCGATCTCGATCCGGACTCGGTTCCCTGGACTTTAGGGCGTGGGTGCTGCGACTCCTTGCCAGTTCCGATCCGGCCCCGTATTTGGCGGCCAGGTAGGCGTTCGGAGACTGAGTCGTCGGCGACGGCGGGTCCTCGTCGATGTCCTGGTCCTCGCCACCGAAGTTGTGGGAGCTCCTCGACCTCGCCAATCTTTGCCTCCTTTCCTTCAAGGCTGCGTATCTCGATCTCGGAGACAGGGGCTCTATCGGCTCCACTTCCACTGGCTCTCGTTCTCGTTCCCTGGGAGGTGCCATCGCTGCTTGACTCCTGCTCTTGTTCAGAAACCTGCAAGATGCCAAAACCGGGATTTTCTCGCATTACTACCGCCGCATCCTTTACTTCTTCGCCTCCTTTCACCGAGTTCACTTTCCATTTCTTTCCAAGGCTGAACGTTTATTTATCAGAAGGAACGGACTAGATAGAGTATGAAATTTGAATGTACAAAACTAACTTCACACTACCTGAGTTGAAAAATTTGAATTTAAAAAGTAGTACAAAGAATTCCATACCACGTAACATGAAAGTCAATCTGGATTATGTTACTGCTTTTAGGCATTTAATATTTTAAGTTTTTTTTTTTTTAAACTTCTTCTAGTTTTGGGGATCACGTAAATTTGTCGAAATTTAAAATTCCCGATGTTAAATATTCCCGAAATTGAAATTTCCCGACATTAAAAATTCCCAAAATTTTGAACAAAAGTTTTGGAAATAAATTTTAAACCAAAATTTCGAGAATTTTTAATATCGGGAAATTTAAATTTCGGGAATTTTAAATTTCGGAAATATTTAACTTCGGGAATTAAAAATTTCGGGAATTTTATAATTTCAGAAATTTAAAATTTCGATAACTTTCATTTTGGGAACTTTAAATTTCGGTATTATTATTTTCTTTCGGGAACTTCCTATTTCGTAAATTTTTATTTTTCGGGAATTTTCAACTTCGGGAATTTTGAACTTCGATGATTTTAAATTTTATATTCTATCTAGTTCGCTCCTTATTTATCAGATTCTCTTTTAAAGCAATTTTTAGATTTGGTAATGAGAATTTTAAGTTGTATTATTTAAATCTATTATTAATTTTATTTGTAATCTAATTTATTATTTGCATGATTAATTTAGAATTGGATTGAATTGCTCAGCCTTAGTTTGAATATTTTGAATACTCCAATTACTGGAAATAGAAGGTCAGGTTTACTTCTTTCATTGAGTTTATAAAGTTCCTTTTTTTTTTAGGCAAAATAAAATCATGATAAGCTGGTCAGTGAAATTTCAAAAATACTTTCTACTTCTGTACGTGCTTCAGACCTAGTTTAAAACTTTAACAAAGCCTGCTGTTATGATGGTTAATCTTGAGAAAAAAATAATGATAACTTACAAGAATAATTATTTCGTCAATTCCAATAATTACTCAAAAAATCAGTAAGTTTGAACAAACGAATATGAAATAATTCGAATTAGATAAGGCAAATTATGTTTGCATTAAATTTCAATTATTAGTTGATGTTGTTAGCTTTACATATTAATAAATTAATGAATTAACTAATTAATCAATTTTTGGGCAGGAAGAACGGTCTAAAATCAAATGATAATTTCTTTGAAGACCTTGGACTGAAATGAAAACTTATTGCGAGAGACCAGTATAAAAAAAAATAACGACTTACTTTGGTAACATCGGTATGAAATAATTATAAATTAATTCATATCGAAATCGAAAAAAATAATCCTAGTTAGTGAAACAATTTGTACCACGTCTACGATTGGGAAAAAAATTTGAAGGGGAAAGGTTTTTTTTTTAATCTTTACGTCCAATTGCCTGTTGACTGTATAACAATAATCCACAGAATGACCAAAGAAAAAAAGAGGAATAAAAAATGAGAGCAATAAAAAATTAGAGCAATAAAAAAAATTACGAGAAATTTTCCGGAACTTAAGTTTCTTCTGTTTCGGAAAGTTTACCGCCACTTTCTAAGAGTATCGTCTTGAGGGACAAAAGTGATAAATCACAAGCGGGATGCAAAAATAACTAGGGACGGTTTTTGACAGGGAAATAAAAAATGCGAGTTATCACAAAAATGCAGTTTATTTACCACACAACAAAACTGATGCAAAAGCGTATATGTTTTCGCTGGGAAAAACAACAAGTGTACAAAAACTTATCATGTAGATTCGTAAATCGTATCGTTGAAAACTCAAGACGAAATAACTTTCCTCACGGGTTTCCAAACATACGATTTTTTGTTCGTTACGTACGACTTTCAAGACTCTAATTCTTTCTTTCTCTTTTTTTCGGTCAATCAATTTCTGGAATTTTTTAAAAGACAGAGCAGGCGAGTAGTCTATCATTAATTTTCAAAATATTAAAATCAAAAAATACAAATTAAAATTAAGTACAAATTCGAAGAGAAACGAAAAAGAACAAACTATTTTTAATGTAAATTGTAGTTTGCAATTAAAATATTCTTCAGCTCTGTTTAAAGAAATTCTAAGGGTTCTGGAGGGAGTGGGGACGCGAAAATGTTAAAATTATTTAAAACAAAGAAAGAGCTACGAAGCTATAGCTATACAATTACGGATTTGAGCAACAGTCAAAATATACGATTGTGCGAGACACAGAGTGAATAGGAACGTAGATTTACAGACAGGAAACGGTTAAAAACACGTTTTCAACAATTATCACAATTATAATTAAGAAATGCAGAGGTCTAGCAACGAATAAATATAAGAATCTAATATATTACTAGTCTCACGCCTAAGGATTCTTGCTACACGCGAAATAACTATAATTTATAGATAATCATCGTCATTCGATTAATTATTTTTATAGTCTGCGGTGCAAGTAGACTCAAGGAAAACTGGGAAGCGTTTTTTTCCTGAATTTCTAATATTTTTTTCTCCGATCTTTCCGCCCGTTAAAGTTACGTTAACAGCGAGATCATGTTACTTTCAACGAATGTTAATAAAAGAAGGTGTGAGAATCGGAGAAAGACCAGTTTTCACGAAAAACAATTTCGGAACGATTTGGCTTTTTAGTCGGACGGAATTCTCTCAGTCAGTTGCAGTAAAAAATTTGATATTTATTTTTTTCAGATTTTGTGCATTATCTTTTCAGTCTTTTTATTAATAAGTCGCAGGTTTTGCATTGCAGATGCGAGCTTTTTAGTGAAAAAGAATGTTGTATTTTGAAATTTAACAAATTATCAGAAAATAAACTTATTTTTATATTTTATTTTTGCATTTGATTATTTAATCAAACTATATTTTCTAATTTTTTTTTTACTTGCATTGCAAAATTTAATCAAGCAGCAAAAGCAGAAATAAACTTCTAAACATTTAAAGTAATAGGTTTTATAGTCTACAAACCATTTTGGATTTTTGCAATATGTTTTATGTTTAGAAAAAAAATATTTTTTTTTGATTTACGAGTGCTATCACCAGAGGCCTGTAAATATATATTATTTGAAATGTATTTCACACTCTTATAAATTGTTAAATAAGAATTTTCAGAACAGCCGATTAGAAATTTGTGTGTAAAAGTTTCAAAAATATCGACACCTACCTTTTCAATCATATTTTAATTTATAAAAGTTTCCCAAAATTGTTCATATTTTCAGTTTTAGAAGACAATACAAATATTCTAAAACATTTAAATAAAACCAATATGTCACTTAACACATATATATGTAATTCACAAATTCTTCAATACACAAAAATTTCCTTTTTTTAATGTTGTTTCAGTTTTGGATTCCCAATCCTTTATTTTATCTTAAAATAAATCATCTTTTTCTTTTTTTATTTATCCTGATAGCACTCGTTCCTATCATCTCCCTCAAAAATTGATCATGATCATGGATTCCTTTCTTTGAAATGGAAGCAATTCAGTTGAAAAAAAGCAGTCCACGAGAAAAAAAAATAAGCAAAATCATTCTTTCTGTCCTGAAAAACTTAATACTTAAAGAAACAGCAGCAAAGGGAATGTTTCGTTTCGGTCTTTATCTGATTCTTAAACCCGCCACCTTCGACTTTCAACATATCAAGACGTTTCAGTCACAGTAATAAATTAAATAAAACGCTGCAACACAGCACGGAAACACAGAGAACGGTGGTTACCATTTTCATCGGTATACTCGTATCATTCAAAGGTCCTTCATCTTTCTCAATTTCGTTATTTCTATCCCCAACCGGGTCGGTCGTTCGAAAACAGTTTTCATTTTCAACAATGTCGCCACCATTCAGATCACCATTTTGTTCATGGCTCTTTTTCTCGTTTTCCTTGTCCAAAATCACCCATCCTTCTTCTCCAATATTCCATTCTCCAATTGAATTTTGTCTCCCCTCCACATTATTATTAATCTCTTCCTCAAGTCCGTTGCCATCTATCGGAAGCGTCGGTGAAACAGTCCTCTCACTCTCACTCTCATCATCATCCGTCATCCATCCATTTTTTCCAATGCTGCTCTGCCTATAAATTCTACTTCTCGGGTTATCAGAATTCGAATTGCTTTCTTCGTTTCGTTCGTCGTTTTCATTTTCGTCATCAGTCTCTTTGATTTCAGTGGATAAAAATCTTCTCGAAGAACCTTGTTTCTCATCTAAATCCTCCGATACAATCCATCCATTGTCGTCCAAAAGGTTCTCGACCTCTATTTTCTTTGCAGGAATGCTTTCACCAGTATCTTCCAAATTTGACTTTGAAGTACTTGCTCCTAATTCCTCTCCTACCAATTCTGAAGTAAGGTGTTTATTGTTATTTATCTCCACTCCATTCCCTTTTATTTCCTCCTCATCATCCGAACTAGATTCATTGATGACAATTTTTGGAATTCCGTTTTGTTTCGAAGCAACCACAGCTTCTATTTCCTTACTTTCTTCATTATCTTCAACATCTGACTCATTTGTACTTTCCATGATTGGTCTCAGGATCTCCCTCTCGAAATAGATTGCTCCCATCCTATCACCTATTTCGCCATTCTTGGTCCCTTCTCCATTTGTGCCCATTGCTAATTCTCCAAAGTTGACTTTCTCCTCTCGTTGAAAATTATTATTACTGCTTTTAGCTTCTTCTCTACTATCGGAATGACCATCCGTTTTGCTTTTGCAGTGATCCCCATTTTTCTCGAGTTCAGCCTTTATCCTGAAATTAGTTTCCAAATTATTTGTGTCTCTTTTCTCAGTTTCAATCCCGTCGTCGATGACGTTCCTCTGGTTGATGAAATCACGCCCGGAGTCTCGACTAGACAAGAAGATATTCTGATCATTATTCCGTATGACTTTTTCGCCAATATTCGATTTGTTAGGATCCGGTGTTAAAGCCTTTCTTTCATTTTTGCTATCATTATTATCATTATCATCACTAATTTCGCTATTATTATCGTTAAAACTATTATTATTATTATTATTATTTGTTTGCAGATTCATCCCCCTACGACCGGCGACTACTAAAATTTCCGTGCCTGTGGAATTTGTGTTCGCTACGCAATCGTTAATATTGTGACTGTCTTGACTATTTGTCGGTGATGGAGTTTCGTCTAGTTTTGAATTACCGTCCGACTGAGTTTTAGTGAAATTAATCTCGTTTTGTAAATTGCTACTTTCCGCGTTAGACGTCGCGATTTTGTTATCCTTCATATTATCGGCTGACGATTTAGCACTTTCGTCATTAACCACCCTAAAACGATTATCATTCAGGGGGTTATTGGAATTAGAACCCAAGTCGTGAATGTCGTGATCGTTTGTTACGAACCTGCTAGTATAGCCGCCTGGTGATGTCATCGATGCTGTTGTCGGAGTTGTCTGAGCTGGACTTCCCCTCGGCGATGAGTACCTGAAAATTATCGAATTATTTGAATTATTAAATTTAAATATTTCAAAAATGTTTATCCTAGCTCTTTATACTTTGTTTTGAAGTGCTATTTTTTAAATAATGGAAAATTTTTTATTTAAAATTTTAAATAAATAAGATATGGCGATTTATTAGAAAAAATATATCTTACCTAGCAGAGGGTGAGTCTTCTTTACTACCACGACGAGCTTCCGCACTTCGAGCAAGAAGAGGTCCAATGTCTGTTCGTGCCATTGCGGATTCACTTCTTTGCCTTTCTTGAGTTGTTGCTGGCACAGTCGTTGATGGTCGAGTTTCAGTTTCCGACTCCTCATCGGTTTCGGATTCTGTTTCTTCTGAGGAACTAGTCGTCTCATCATCATCGTCATCCTCCTCTTCTTTCTTCTTAGGTTCCTCCCTTGCTGGCACCGGTGCCACTTGAGGAGGTGGTGGTGCGGCACGGTTACCTAAAAATTCAAAAGGAATAGATATTTAGCTTAATAGCAATTATTTTATTAAAATTAATTTATTGAACTAATTATTATATTAATTATTATATATACAGAACAGGCCAAAAGTTTGAATATACCTGTTTTTCGATGATCGTTTAAGTTCTCTTAAATTTAATTACATCAAAGGTTAGATTTTTTCTTTCAAGTAAGTTAAAAACTATCAAAATTCTGCTTAAAATGAGCCCAGAACGAAGTCACTTTGTCAATTTTTAAGAAGATATTGCAAAAAACGTCAGATTTTTATGTTTTATAAAAATATCAATAACTTTCGAAATAATTAACATTTTTATAACTTCTTGAGCTCATTTTAAATGTAAATTTCTATGGAATCTGATAGGCTTTTTGAAATAATTTTACAATTATTACCCTGCATTGTGCGAGTACTTAACGTTGACGCGAAAAAGTTGGACATATTTGAATTTTTTCCTGTTGAGAAAAATTTACACTTATTTGATTTTCATTATTTTTTTTCTACTGATCAGGTGATGTTGAACTTTTCACGTATTTTAAATACAAATTTAAACCCGTGTATAGTGCAGGGAAATAATTGTAAAACTATTTCAATAAATCTATCAGATTCCACAGAAATTTACCTTTAAAATGAGCGCAAAAAAATTTAAAAATATTCATTATTTCGAAAGTTATTGATATTTTGAAAAAATTATTTATTTCTCGTTTTTGCATTCCTTTTGCTAAAAAGATTCTGAGGATTCTAGAAAATTTCAAATCAAAGGATTTTAAAATGTTTTAAGGGATTTCAGAAAATCTAATGAAATCTGAAATCCTGTGACATCCGTTCAAATTTCGTACAATACATTGAAATTCCTTAAAGTCCCATGATGTATCGTAAAATCTCTTAATATGTTTGGTAAACCCAATATATTTGATAAAATCCCTTGAAATTCTGTAAAAGTCTTTAAAATATCATAAAATATCGTGAAATCTCTTCAAATTTCGTGATGTCCCTTGAAATCTCTAAAAAGGTCCTCAAAATTACTTACTATCCCATAAAATATTATTAAATCTTTTTAAATTCCTTAAACTCCCACGAAATATTATGGAATTATATAATTTTTTCAAAAAAACCCAAAAAATTACGTAAAATCCTTTGAAAGTCTATAAAATGATATGAGATACCCTTAAAACTTTTAAAATTGCATAACCCCGTATAGCACGCGAGTTTCCATGAAAATTCCTGGAATATT
>JAUESH010000039.1:16073538-16085691 GCA_032275165.1 Synergus magnus
GGACATTTTCCTACTTCCGGGAACCTTCCTGGAACATTTTTCGGAATGTTCCGAAACTTCCGAACTTCCATTGGAATATTCCAGGTTCATGGAAACTTTTGTGCTATAAGGGGATTTTCCCGCATAAAATTTCATGAAATACCTTTCACTTTTGTAAAATCACTTTATACTCCTTAAAATTACTTAAAATCCCACCAATCGCACAAAATATCATTAAATCCCTTCAAATTTCTGAAAATCCAATGAAATCTCTCTGAACCACTTGAAATTCCTTAGAAATCCATTAAATTCCTTGAAATGCCGTGAAATCGCTTAGTAGGTATCTCTAAAATCGTAATCAATTTCGTAAAATCCCTTTTTAATTTTATATCCTCGTTATATTTTCCACACGCATGTAATATTGCTATATAGTGAATTATAATTACCTCCGCCTAAAAAACGGCTTTGGAAGGGTCTGGGAGAGGAAGTTGTCGTAGTTGGGGGGTCTCTATTGGCTGAACTTGAAAGACCACCGACTCCGGAAGAAACAGTGGAAGTGGTCGTATTTGTGGATGGAGCCCTCGACAAATATTTTTGCTTCATTTCTTCTGCTGTAAATGGTGCACCTGTACTGCGAATACCAGATCCGCTCGAACTTTCGGAACCAGTACTAGAATCCGAAGACGCACTTCTTGCTCCCTGAGTATGGGCCTCTGTCGATGTTCTCCTGCAATTAAAATGTTGTAATTATGTTAATAAATAAAAATAACATTTTATAAAGAAATGTAAGAATTTTAATTTTCGTAGCTTCAATAAATGTTATTTTCATACCTTGAGACAGGTGTTCTTCGTGGGAGATCCTCCGGTTCTCTTTCTTGCGTATCTCTGGAGGACGGATGGACCGGTACAGACGAGGGCGGGCGTTCTTCAACCGTTTCTGGCGTGGCAGGTACGTTCTTGTTCTGCTTTTTAATTCTAGAAATTTCGTCGTCCTCGCTCACCTGCCTCGCCATCGCCGTGGGTGTTTTTCTCACCTGGACCTGTCGCGTCAAAAGTTTTTATTTTGATAGAAAATCATTTGATTCATTCTTGATTTTTTAAATGATACAAATGATACAAAATAAATTTACGACATCGAATTGTAAGAATATTGCATTTATTTCTTCATTCTCAGTATGCTCGTGAGTAAAAAATATTCACATCTGAGCAAGCGTACAATGTTGTAAAATGTTTAAAAAATATTAAAGGGACTCTGCTTATTCTATGGTGGTAGAAAATAATTTTTACAATTGTGTGATGTCAATTTTCATGGATATTGTAAACTAAAAAAAGGAAATTTTAATTTCTCTATACGCTTAAACTACACAACTATAACTAAAAATGCTTCATAGAAGGAAATAGGACTACGTTTTCGATTTTTCAATTTTATGAATATTGAAAATATCTAGAGAGCAGAAAATTAAAATGCACGAGTAATTATTTCAAATTTTCCAGAAAAATAAGTCATTCATTTTTAAGGAATATCTAATCAATAAAGAGCCAGATAAAATAGTAACAAAGTTTGGTGAATGAAAGTCATTCTAAAATTGAGAAATCCAATTAAAACGACCTTGAAATATGATAATTTTAGAAAGATGAAAATAGTTTCGAGATCGTATAAATCATGACTGCATCGCAAAATAAATTACGATTGCATTGCAATAGTAATGGCAGCAGGTTGGAGTTTGGAAACTGTACAAACAAACCGAGAGCCTTCGCACAATTTCTATTTACACAACGGCAAAACGTTTTTTATTAGTCCAATCGCCAACACTAGGCAGCCTTTTATTAGCGCACATGCTTTTTTTACCTATAATGGCACTTGATGAATTTAAAAAATATATATTATTTGCAAAATAAATAATTACTTTTTGCTATCAAAATTGCAAAATATGCCATTTCCATTAATCTGCCTTCAAATAAGAAAAAACTCGCCAGCAACTGCGCTAAGAAAAGCTCGCACAATCAAGGAGATTTCAAAACTTGAAAAAGTGTCATTAGGTCAGTGTTTTTGTGAATTTTCTTTTCAAACAATTCTTGCTATGATTAAAATTCAAAATATCTCAAACGGTATTTGTTTCGAACTTATTTTTCGTTGTGCCGAGGTGTTGGGTGTGTGGATGGCTCGCCCTGTTTTTCTGCTCTTATTCGTCAGAATTTGACAAATCCTGTCAATCATAAACAATCAAAGGTTTTAGTTTCTTTAATTTGTGTTGAAATTGAGATCTTTTAAATGAGGATTTAAAATATATTTTGAATATAATATGTATAAAATATATAATAAAATATATATATACATATATCCTATAATATATTAAGTGCACAATATGAAAAAAATTCCGTAAATAGTTTAATTTATGGAATTTCATTCGAATTATTAAAGAATTCGTATCATAGTTCTATAGAATTCGTCAAAAGTGTTTTGGATTCTTTTAATGATGAGAAATGTCTGCTATAGCTTTATAAATCACCTTCTGTAATTCCCTTACTTTTAATTGAAATTCTGTACAGTTGGTCCATATCTTTTTATGAAATATCGATGAAACTTTCTACCATAAAAATTCCTCAGAAAATAATAAATAAAAATCATAAATAAATAGCAAACGTAAGGAAATTTTATGGATTTTTATCAGATATATTTTTTTCTCTGGGATTTAAGAAATGTATGAAACTTAAAATTCTTAACTGAAAAATGTTACATACACCTTTTTTGGGTATTATAATAATAAGAAAAGGGGAAAAAATCTGAATGATTTCTCTTCATTTGTCTTTTATTGTTTAAGTTGCAATAATAGCATTGCTAAGTGACTTAATTCATTCCAATAAACTACAAGTACTACCATGATCCAACATAAGATAAATAAAACGTAGTCTTTACTCATTTCAAGGGAGCCAAGTGATTTCTTGAAGCCTCTTGAGCAACTGGCTGAATCCTGCAGATTGCGGAATGATGGCCATAATATAACATTTGTTTTATTTAATAAATGCATGAATTAATTTTCCACTTAATTTAACTTTAAACTAATAAAAATCTCTAAAAGTCTAAATATTTGATATAATTATTATTTGATATAATTAAATAAACTATTTAAAAATTATTAATTCAAGATTTCAGTTTAGAAGTATAAATTACTTTCTGTAATTAGATAAGAAATGAACTATCATCATCTTTCAATTTGATTTAATTAAATTGTTGTATTTTGAAAAAGTGAGAAATTGCTAAAAAGAATAAATGAAGTTTTTAAATAAAATAAAGTATGACCCCTATTCTTAAGCAAGATTAAGTATTCGTTTTAAGAGTCTACCTAATAATAAAGAATGCTTTTGCTCACCTGGGGCTTTGGTTGTGGGGCAGGTTGCGGTTGGACGGACTCTTCCTTTTTCCTTTTTCCTGCCCTTTCGCACTCCTGAAGTTTCTTCATTACACGAGGAGAATCCGTGAGTCGAAAAATTCCAGAAAGAGGACCTCTCGCAGCATCTTCCGTGTCCAGGACTTTTTCTCTCGGATTTGCTGGATCTTGAGTCCCGGTGAATCTCACAGTTGACCTGGTATCACCATCCGAGTCTTCGCCATCTCTATGCCTCATAAATCGACTCCTGTATCGCGATTTATTCCTCGGTGCCTCATACTCCGGTGCTTCGTACCTATAAATTAAATAAATAAACTAGCTGTGAATTCATTCTCGGGTGTTTCATTTAACTGTACCGATAACGAAAGCTTCGGATTGAAATTCATTCTGAACCAATCCGAAATGGGATTTGAATTTTAAAGATGCGTCTTACTATGTTAGGAAAAAATATTCTAGATTCAAAATCAATCCGAACTTGTCATCCGAATGAATCCGGTCCATCCGAATTAATCAGAATTAATCCGACCTATCAATCCAAATAAATTCGGTCAATCCGAATAAATCCGTATTTATCAGAATTTTTCGGAATCATTCGGATTGATTCGGATAGACTGGATTTATTCGGATCCATTCGGATTGAAAGTTCTGATTGGCTGAATTGACCGGATTCATTCGGATCGACCGGATTTATTCGGATTGAAAGTTCGGATTAATTCGGATTGGCCGGATTCATTCGGAACGATTTTGAATTTAGAATATTTTTTCCTAACATAGTAAGACGCATCTTTAAAATTCAAATTCCATATTGAAAAAACAGAAACCAATCCGAAATTTTTCGAATCATTCCAAAATTTGTATCCTAACCAAACAGTTTCATTCCGATCTAATCCGAAGGAAATTTTCAATTCGAATGAATCCGGTTAATCCGAATGAATTCGAATTTTTCGGAATCATTGATTGATTCGAATAGACCGGATACATTCGGATCTATTCGGATTGAAATTTCTGATTGACCGGATTGATCGGATTCATTCGGATTGATACGTGAATTTTCAAATTCCCGACAGTTGAAATTCCCAAAAATTTATATCGCCGAAAATTTAAATTCCCCAAACGAAAATATTTTTTCAAAATTTCAATTCAAAATAAACAACAAATTTGAAACAATATTAAACAAACTTTTTAACAGAAATTTTGAATAAACATTTTGAAGAAATTTTAAACATTTTTTATTTTATTTTCCGAAATTGGAAAATTCGTGTATTTTATATTTTCGAAAAATTCGAAAGATTTTTAAAATATTGGAAAATGTAACGACCACAAAGCTTGCTTTGCTATGAGGAAGTAAAACATTCAGATTTCTTAGTCTTGATAAAAATACTCTGATTTAATTAATACAAGAGCTTATAAATATAATTTAATTAATTAAAGTCCTCCTTCTTTCCGAATTCTTCTTTAATTTCTCTTTCAAATATCTTGCAAGAGATTATACATTCCTTCCGAAATTCAACATCACAATTTACCAATTAGAAAAAGGAATTCCGTTCTTATCAGTCTTTCTACGATTTTATTACCCAAGCGATAAAGATGTTAGGAAAACAAGAATGCCATTTGGACAAGATTCGTCGCAGTATAAAAGGATAAAGGTGCTATAAAAAGTCAGAAAAAGAAGTCGTAAAATAGAAAAAGGGCAGAACTCAAATGCAGGCTGGATTGTAGCGTCGAAAGGAATAATTTATAGACAATTTCTTTTCTTTCATTTACGCTTGCGTTCAGCACGCAACTGTTTCAACAATTTGCATTTCAAGCGGGTTCATTAAGCGACTTGGCAACGTGCTGACGAGTATTATCTTACACGGTCTGTATAATTAAATTTTCTCACTTTATACCCGAGTAAGTGCTTACCGCACTCAAGTGGAAATTTTGAAAGAAGCGTTTAGTATTTATAACTTATTCTGGAATAGATATGTGGGTCATTCTGAAAAACTTATTCCCTCTCGTCAGGCCTCTTTGGCAGCTCGCCAAAACAATTCGCTACTTTGATCGAAAAAAGCCGAAAACTGTCTTTCCTACGTGCTTCTTTTATCAAATTATCTAGAATTCAGAAAAAGTCTCGTTCATAACCTATTTATTTTTATTGCTTGCCATACCAAAATTTTCGAGTCGCTGATCTTTCCCGTTTCAGCACTTTACTTAAATTTACCCCCTTGGGATTCAACACTCGTTTCTAAAAAAAATACATTTATATAGTTCCTCTCCATTATTTGCCGACTTTGAAATTTCTCAATTCCTTCATTTAGACCTTTAAAGTTTCTTCTATGCGAAAGTCTCTAATTAATAAATTAAAGCAAATTAAAATTTAATTCAAAAGTTTACTATAAAGGAAATTAAGTTGGAATAATGAATAAAATCTTAAACTGCCATAGAGAAAGCTTCGGATTGAAATTCATTCTGAAACAATCCGAAATTTTACGAATCATTCCGGAATTTGTATTCGAACCAAACAGTTTCATTCCGATCTAATCCGAAGGAAGTTTTCAATCCGAATTAATCCGAAACCCATTCAAAATCAATCCGACCTTGTAGTCCGAATGAATCCGGTCAATCCGAATTAATCAGAATTAATCCGATTGAAAACTTCCTTCGGATTAGATCGGAATGAAACTGTTTGGTTAAGATACAAATTCCGGAATGATTCAGAAAATTTCGGATTGGTTTAGAATAAATTTCAAACCGAAGCTTTCGCTAGGGGAGTTTAAAATATATATTTGGCAATTATGTAATTAGGAGTAACTATTTTAATGAAATATATATAATTACTCGTAGTCAGGGACGTATCGATTTCTGGATATCCGATCGTCATCTGGTTGGCGATACTGAGAAGCTAGACGATGATCGCTTTTGCTTCTCATTAATCCCGGCGATCCACCGGGAGGTGCAAGAGATCCGGAACTGCTTCCTAAAAGGCCTCCAGTTCCGGCTTCCGGTTTGATGTTTAGTTCACCATAACCAGCTACATGAAGCACCAGTTGGTTCGGATCGTGTGCCATTACGAAACGAACACGTCGGCCATAATCGCCTGCTTCGTATTCAAAGTTTCTGGAAGAAATTTTAATAAAAATAAATTAATATCACGATGAAAAATATAAAATTAACTGTGGCTTCAATAATTAATTCTTTCAAGTGGAAAAGGTATCACATGATCAGACATTAAATCATTTTAAAAATATTTGAAATTGTTACGACTACAAAGCTTCCTAGTCTAAGAACGAGTAAAATATTAGAAACCTTTTAATATGAATATCGAGGACAAATAATGAGATAATGATTCTAATTGAGTAATAAAAGAATTACCTGATGAATTCCACTGTTCGTAAAAAGAGTTCTTTGGTGTCGAGAAGTTCTGCATCATCCCAGGGTACATTTTCATTGATATGAGCTTCGGCGAGGTCGCAGTTGCTTTGAATGTTGGCGATTTCGAGCTCAAGGTTTTCTTTAAGTTGGATGAGGCCTCTGAGTTCTGTCCCTAAATAACGATCGATTTCGTTACGTAGATATTCAGTTCGATCTTTAAGAGCCTTGCTAAGTCTTCTATAGATTTCGTCCACTTCCTCAGCCACTGATGCAGAATTTGTTTGCAAACCCAGGGTGTTCTTTTCCACTAATGCTAAAGCATCCTGCAGTCTATGTAATCCTCTACGCACCTGAAAAATATTTTTAAAAATTATTAATCAATTTTACTTCAGTTTAGTATTTTTTTTTGTATTTTTTTTTTGAAATTTTGAATATTTAAAAATCAATGTCCTATAAAAAAAGTAATGTTATCATATATCACGAAAATATCGAACACATTGTTGTCGAAAATTTAATTGATTGGCTTTTTGGAGATTGCGCAAATTGTGTGAATCTGCCGAATTTAACAGCTATCTTCAGATTATTTTCGTATTCAAAACAATTGCTGTCAAGAGAATACGAATTTTACGAAGTTTATTGAAATTTTAGAGATATTAAAAGACTTCATGATATTTCAAGGAATTTTATGAAAAATAAAAAATTCTGAATTATTTTGCATACTTTTGAAATCCCTTAAAACATTTTAAAATCCTGTTTTATAAAAATACTTGATCAATCGAAAAAGAACAACTGAACTCCAGAATCAACTTTTTTTTTTTAATCTGTCATTAGACTAAGTCAAAAGTAAACATGTTTTTCGGCAAGTAACCTCCAAATTATACTTTTCGGAAAAGTAAACTTTAAAAATTCACAATTAGAAAATAATATATAACTTCAAACGAAGTGTAACAAATTTTTACCTTCAAAATGGCTCAGTAAGTGCTAAACTTATTTTTCTGGAAAAGTATGGGTACTAAATTAAATGGAAATTTTTCTTCTTTAGCAAAATAACTTCAGATTTTATTCAAGAGTGTATAAAACATCATAACGATTATCGAGCCACTCACGTTTCCCCACCTTTAGTAGAGGATAAAAAAGTAAACAAATTTTGAACAATTTAAACTTAATTCTTAAATGGTCATTTTTAATACAGAACGCTATTTATTATTTTCATGAAGTCGCAATTTATGATAATGTATTTTTTATCTTCAAGTTGAATCAAGTTGCACAAGAATGGGCTGAAAATTTAGCAAAAAGAAACGCCATGGAACACAGAGGCAACAACCCATACGGAGAAAATATCTACCAAGGGTACAATTCAGATCCGAAATGGGTAATGAAACCCATAGATCCAGTTAAAGCTTGGTTAGTTATTTTCCGAAAAATTTTTTTAAAATCTTTTCTTTCTCTAATTGGAATTTTTATTTGGTTATTTCTTCCACTGACAATAAATGAGGAAACATATTGGGTTGAAGTTTCCGACGTCTAGTCTGACGAATTTTTTTGATTTTTTTTTACACTTATCGGATTAAAAATATCAAAAAAAGTTCCCAAAAACATTTTATTTTTATTTACTTACTAATAAGAATTTACCTGGAGTTGCTCGGAATTTTAAGATATTTCAAATGACTTTAAGGAATTTCAAAATATATATAGGAATTCATTTGATTTTAAAGAATTTCAACGAATTTTAAGGAATTTCAAGAGATTTTAAGGAACCTTAAAGGATTTTTAAAGGAGTTTGAAAAAGTTATGAAATGAATGTTCCCGAGATTTCTATAGATTTCACAATATTTCAAGACATCCTAAAGGATTTCATCAGATTTTAAGTGACTTCAAGGAATTTCAATTTTCAAATGATGTCAAGTGATTGTAAGGAATTTCAATAGATTTTTAAAGAATTCAAGATAGTTTAAGGATTTTCAAGAGATTTCAAAATCCCTTGGATAACTCTTTACAACTCTTTTTAAAATCCTTTGAAATTCCTAAAATTTATCAAAATCTCTTAGCGTCCCTTGAAATTTTTAAAAATTCTTTAAAAGTCTTTTTATCCCTCGAAATTCTTTAAAATCACTACAAATCTTTTAACATCCTTATATAATTTTTGAAATCTTATGAAATCTCTTGAAATTCCTTAAAATCACTTAAAATCTTTTGCAATCCTTAAAGTCCTTTTAAAATTCCTTTAAATTCTACGAAATCTCATAAAATCCAAGGCCATGCCGGGTAAATTTCTGCAAGTAAATAAATACAAATTTTGGAAACTTTCTTTTTACCTTTTATTCGAATAAATGAAAAAAAAAATCGTCAGACTAGACGTCTGAAACTTCAACCCAATAGGAAACATATTGGACTGAAAGGGAGAGGAAATATTTGAGTTTATGGCATTTGAGGCAGAAACGAATTTTTCATTGTTGATAAAACTTCGTGGGCTTGAAAAGTATCGAAAGAAATGTGAAAAGTTGATTCTACATAGGTACGATGAAATTTCTTTGTATAAGTTCGGCGAGGCGAAACCGAGAAATCCAAGTGCAGTTGGACACTTTACCCAGTTAGTGTGGAAGGAAACGGAAAAAGTGGGTGTTGGGATGGCGACCAGTGAAAAGGGACACGTTTACATCGTTTGCAACTATGAGCCTCCTGGCAACGTGATCGGTCAATTCGCGAAAAACGTGCTACCGGCCAAGAAATCGTCCAAGGTAAATTATTTAGCTATTAATGTCATTACCAACCGGTTCGACCAAATGACAAATCATCGTCTGAGAATCTTAATGCACCTTCTTCCTTTAAAAAACGGTTTTCTACTCGAAATTTTATCCCTATTTCAGAAAATTACTATTTTTCAACAAGTTCACTTAAAATTTTCTTCTACTACTTTTAAGGAAAAAATATCTATAAAATATAAGCAAAACAAAGTGTAGAAGATATATAAAAGTAAAGAGATTACATTTCTCTTTGAAAAAATTGTTGGAGAACTTTGTTCCTCCTTTCTATTTTACAGATTGCACAGGGAAAAGCTCGTGCAAGATGAGATATGAAAAGAAATAGGTAAATAAAATTTCAATGATACATTTATTATAATGAAAAGAATAAAATAAAATTTAAAACGATTTTTGAGTTTCCAGAAAATTTTATAATTAGACTTGATTGATGAAATTAAATTAAAAACTTTTAACTGGTCTGCTTTGCACGAGGAATAAATTTACAAGGTCAACTAATTCACCAAAATGGATTATTATTGAATTTTCGAATTGGCACAAGAAGAGAGTCCGAAAATCTATCATTCACGGAAATAAACGTGAATCATTGAACCACGTTAGAGCTCAATTTCGATGATCCGTTTGGCATCGAGACTATAAACAAATTTATCGTCATCTGCAAACAATTTTAAATATACTAGCAACTAACATCCACGATTAATTTCTCATTTTTGCATTTTCTTATATTTCAAAATATTTAGAATGATTTTAAAGGATTTAAAGATATTTTAAGTGGTTTCAAAATATTTTTAACGATTTCAAGACATTTCGAACGAATTCAAGAGATTTAAATACATTTTAAGTGATACTTCAAATCTCTTATAATTTTTTACACTTACATAGAATATCTTATTACTTCAAAATATTTGAAATTCCTGAACATCATTTATTTTGTAATTATTTTATTTTTATAAAACGTATTTAAATCTTTTTTAACACTTTCGGAAGCCCTTGAAATTACATAAAATTAAATAAAATCCTTTGAAATCTCTTCAAATTCTGTAAAATCTTTTAAAGTCTTTTTGAATCTCTTAAAATCTCTTTAAGTTTCTTAAAAGCATTCAACATATGTTTAACCCTTTAAGGACCACTCTTGCAGCTGAGTAACATTCACTATTTTCGATTTTCTTCATTTTCATGTAACAAGCTTGGAATTCCGCAAAATAAATACGTGGATTAGATAAAAGTGGACTATTCCGCGTTTCGTAAAGTGGTTATAAGTTATCGTGTACTGAATAGAAATTGAGAAAATTAAAAAAATTTTTTAAAAATTTTTATTGCAAAAATCGATCAGAAAGTGATCATACATTATTCCTGAATTTTTTCATAATTTTTATTGAACGGGTTTTAGGCTTGGCCCTTAAAGGGTTAAATCCTTTAGTATCATTCAAAATTTCTTGAAATCGTTTAAAATATTTCAAAGTCCATTGGAATTCATTAAAATCACTTTAGATTTCTTGAAATCGATTCAAATTCCATTAAATTCGTTAAAATCAGTTAAAATGTCATGAAATCTTCTGAAATCTATAGAAATTTTTGGTGGATCCTTTTGATAACTTTTTGAGCACCTTTAAAATTACCTTTAAATCCTTTAAAATCATTATAAATGTCTTGAGATCGTTTAAAATATATTGAAATCTCTTCAAATTCTTTAAAGTCACTTAAAATGTATTTAAACCTCTTGAAATTTTGTAAAATCCTTTAAAGTCTTTTTGAATCTCTTAAAATCTCTTTAAGTTTCTTAAGAGCATTCAACATATCTTTAAATCCTTTAGAATCATTCTAAATTTCTTGAAATCGTTTGAAATGTTTTAAAGTCCATTGAAATTAATTAAAATCGCTTGAGATTTCTTGAAATCCATTTAAATTCCTTGAAATTCGTTAAAATCAGTTAAAAGTATGAACAATTTTACCTGTGAATTGATGCGAGTAATTTCTCGCCTGAGAATATCCATGTGAGCATCCTTGCATTCCGGACAGCATTTTTTCTCGCAATGGACGCAAAGAGCACAATAACTTTTTTCGGAACAAACACCACAACGTTCCATGGTCTGGCCACTTGTGGGATCTGGTAATTCTCCAGTAATTTCGATGTGTAACTCTAAGAAACGTTGCAAAGTGACGTTTGTTGGGAAGGCCTGCACACCCTGATAATTATAAACCAGAACATAAATAGATTATTATTTTTGCTTGGTTTCTGTTTTTTCAACATGAAATTTGAATTTTAAAGATGCGTCTTACTATGTTAGGAAAAAATATTCTAGATTCAAAATCAATCCGAACTTGTAATCCGAATGAATCCGGTCCATCCGAATTAATCCGAATAAATCCGGTTCATCCGAATTATCCGAACTTTCAATCCGAATAAATCTGTTCAATCCAGCCAATTAGAACTTTCAGTCCGAATGGATCCGAATGAATCCGGTCTATCCGAATCAATCCAAAAAATTCAGATAAATACGGATTCATTCGGATTGACCGAATTTATTTGGATTGAAAGTTCGGATTAATTCGGATTAATTCAAAGTGACCGGATTCATTCGGATTACAAGTTCAGATTGATTTTGAATGGGTCACGGATTAATTCGGATTGAAAACTTCCTTCGGATTAGATCGGAATGAAACTGTTTGGT
>JAUESH010000039.1:16097242-16108554 GCA_032275165.1 Synergus magnus
CCATGCGCAAGGGGCGTGGTTTATGAAGAGTTCAATGTATGAGATTTTTTATCCAAGCTGGTGTTCAATGTGCGGGCCGCGAGTATAAACTCCCTGTTTTTTAATTATATTCCCGGTCATTTCGCGGTCTTTTCGGGTTCCCGGCCAAGTCACCACCCTGGTTATTTAATTTGTTAAAAAAAAAAAAATTAAGTACGCTCGAAAAAATCCCCTAACTTTGAAAGAATTCCCTGACATTTCCAGGTTTTTCTAGGTATAAAAAAATTCCCTGATAATTCCAGGTCGTTCCGGGTAGGTAGACACCTTCATTAATTATATTTAAATAATTCGTATTATTTAAAATACTTAAAATTTTTATATTTTCAATCGAGGTATTTGCAAGAGTCTAATGTAAAAGGAACATAAGTACATTAAATTTAATGCCAAGATTTTCTGAAAGTTCGTGAAAAAGTAAATTGAAATCGGGGAAAGCAAATTGTTTTTCTAGTTGAGCTTTTATTTTACCGCGTCATTCCTTTTACATGCGTAGCTCAAGGTAGTTTTATTTGAATGTATCCATGGTACTATATTTCTATGCATACAAGGATTGGTTTTAATGCTAGGTAAACCGAAATTGAGCACTTTTCATCAGAGCACTTTGACGCTCGCGAAATCACAAGTTTGAAAAATTGTTTGAATGGCGATTTGCTATGCTTTTTGTGGGTTTACCAATCACTCGAAATTTAAATCAGGACACGATTGCGTTTTAGTATTCTCTGTGATATATTTATTCAGTAGACAGTTGGAGTTTTTTCAAGTGAAATATATATTTAAAACTCAAATATAAAAAATGTTTTTATATATTTTTTTAAAAGACTTACTCGTATAAGATTTTTGCAATATTTTTACTGTCTTTTTTACTCGACACCTGGAGATATAATTTTTTTATTGGCCTAGTAAAAATGAATTTGTTGAAAATCAAATTGTGTTGGTCCTTGCGGTCGTAAAATAAAATCTTTCGCTTATGTATTCTTATCTCGTTGGCAAAAAATTGTAGAATTTCTTTATAGGGATAACTCTAATACATATATGTGATAGTTATATGCTTAAAATTTAATCTAATTATTTAGTTTTAAATTATAAATTAATAAATTACAGGACCTTTGCAAATTCTAACGTTTTTAAAAATCTTATGAAATTTCCTGCAACTCTTGCAATTTATACATTTTATAAAAAATTATAATTGACAAAATCCAAATGAATATAAAAATAATGGCAACTTGCAGTAATCGATGCCCCAAGGTGGGAGGGAATACATTCATCCCCCTTGATATACATATATGCATTACACGCTTCCCTATTGACGTCATGCTGGATCCGTGTCCGGATTTCCGTGCTAGGGACATCGCGAGAGACGTTCAGAAATTATATAGCAAATGCGATGTGGCGATGCAACGCAGGTTAAGGTAAAATGAGGCCTTTTGAAAATGGCTTTGGATGGGAGGAAAAATCCTATCTAAATTCTACATTCTACATTCTAAATGCTACATTCTACATTCTGAATGCTACATTCGACATTCTTCAGCCGATAACGACGCTCGTAGGTTTTAAAATTTGAGAAGTAAAAATGGCGTACAGAAAAGAAAAATAAAAATGAAGGAAAAAAAGATAAAAGTAAAAAGGGGTGGAGCAGATGGAACAGGTAATTGGACACCCGGTGGCCATATTAGAACACGCGGGCTCGAAGTCTCGAACTCTAAGCGACTTTAGACGAGAGGGATATGAGGTAGGGAGCTTCTGGCACGCTTCGAAGCTTTCGGCATCGTCACTTTGCCCGCAAGAGACGAACACTGCCGGGTTTTAGTATCCGACCAACCGACCGACGACGCTCAGGCGGTGCGGATTATCTAACACTTAATTTTAGACATTTAGACGACAATCGACGAATATCTTGCTGCAACGAGGAATATGCTCACGAAAAGGAATCGCTAGAGAACTAGAGACTAGATTGAAGGTCACCTCAGACTCTGTATTATCAGGAATATATCATATTCGAGACAGAATATGAAACTGAAGTTTTCAACGTTTACAACAAAAAATTATTTTTTTGTAAAAAGCACGAGACCTAAAATTTTATTGCGCTAAATGATTCCCTTTGATGCCTTAAGAAACCCAAAATATTTAAAACCATAAAATTTTAGGTCTCGAAGTTTGGGGAATTTTAGTGATTATGAATGATTTTTTTTGTGCTTAGGGGTTGATTTTTAGGGTGAATCTAGAGGTTTAGATGAACGAAATTAAAGGGTCACGGGGAAAAACGATCATTGTCACTTTTAAAAAAAATGAGATAAGAGCTTATTACGTATTACTTACAGCTTATTACTGATAGATTCAAATTTTTTGTATTTGGTATTGTTAAATAAGGAGTTTAGGAACAAGAATATATAGTTCATTACCTTGTTTTATATTTGTGACTCCTGTGTAAAGGATCGAAACTTTTAAATCGGATAACTTACAAAAAGTGACAATGATCGTTTTTCCCCGTGACCCTTCAATTGCTTGTGGCTTCTTTGGACATTAAATGGAACCATTTAAAGCAATAAAATTTTAGGTTTCGAAGATAGGGAATTTATAATGATTTTATTTGTACTTAGGGGGTGATTTTGGGTGTGATCCTAGTGTGGTAGGGGGTTGAAACTGCTTTGGGTTTCTTTTGACATCAAATGGAACCATTTAGCGCAATAAAATTGTAGGTCTCGTGCTTTTTACAAAAAAATTATTTTTCGTTGTCGTAAATGTTGAAAACTTCAGTTTCATGAAAGAATTGGGTTGAAGTTTCAGATGTCTAATCTGACGCTTTTTTAAAAATATTTATTGGAATAAAAATAAGAAAAAAAAGTTTTCAAAGATCCCAAAACTTTTATTTATTTACTAGAATTTGAAGGAATTTTAAAGAGACTTTAAAGGATTGCTAAAGATAGTGATTTTAAAGAATTTGAAAGTATTTTAAAAGATTCAATAGTAATTTCAATAATAATCATGGTATTGACATTTTTTAAAAATTTCGCATATCACTTTAAATATTTTGAAACCTCCTAAAATTCTACGGAATCTTTTAAAAATATAAAAAGGTCTTAAAATTCTTCAAAATTCCACAACAAACTGTAAAATTACCTAAAGTCACTTAGAATTAGTAAAAATCTCTAAAATTCATAGAAACCTTTTGAAATCCTTTAAAATTGCATGACAACTTTCGAAATCTCTTAAAATTCCAAGAAATCACTTAAAATATCCTAATATTCCATATAATTTCAGACTAGGCGTCTGAAACTTCAATCCAGTGATGCAAATTTTCCGGCAGAAGATGAATCTTTGTTAGAAGTTTTCTATGACTTTTAAACTTATAGATAACCAATTTGATAAAGTATCAAGTAAATAAAGGAAAAATTGAAAACATTGTTATAACTTGTTATAACATTGTTTATACAAGTTTGCAGAAACAATACATTTTTATCAGAGGTTCTTTCTCTTGGATTTGGTGTTTTTTGTTAAAAAAATCTTGTGTTAGAGAAACTTCTTTTAAAGAATATCTTATATTAATATGACATGATAGATTTTCTCAGTTTGTTGGAGCTACTTTCTTATGAGACTAGAATTCTTGACTTTGACCGAACTTCTACGTTTGTAATAAACTCTTGTAGGAATAGAATTTATTTATCAAGACTGAATTTATTAATGTATCACCATCAATCCTAAAACCTTCTAGACATGCAAATATTTGATCAAAGTTTACCAAGCTAAGCTATCTATAACTCTAAGGCCACCAGATTTGCTAAATCCAATATAATTCGAAACTTAATATGCAAAAATAATTCCATCAAAAACTATTTCCGCTAATTACTTCTTACTATTTAAATATCATTTTAAAACAGTTATTTTCATTTGTAAATCGTATATTTGATGTAGAAAATTCCGAGGCTGACTATTGTAAACTTAAAGAATTACTTTACAAAGATAAATTAATCTGAAGATATACTGGGGGATAGGTATAAATGAGGTAGTAGAGACTTTAATATAGAGTGAAAAATCTTCTATCTTCTATCTTTAAATACTGGTTAAGAAGACTTTGCGAATGAGCCAGAAAATTGAAAAGGACTAGTTTCGACGAAGGGGAAACAGAGCTCTGGTTACATTCTATCCAAATGATATACGATCCCTTTGAAGGTCTAAAAAAAAGATTTAGAACTCTGCTGATAAGATTTTTCATTCAAAGATGGGACTCTGATCAAAGTGAATAAGATCTTAAGAAGTGAAACAACAAAAGTAGAATTTGTACTGCAATCTCTCATTCTAAAGTTCTAAACAATGAACTTACTATTGACAGAAATATTATAATTTTAATCTCTGTTTCGTGGTGAAACTGAAGTTTTCAACGTTTACGACAAAGAAAAATAATTTTTTTGTAAAAAGCACGAGACCTAAAATTTTATTGCGCTAAATGGTGCCATTTGATGTCAAAAGAAACCCAAAACAGTTTCAACCCCCTACCACACTAAGATCATCCCCAAAATCATCCCCTAAGTACAAATAAAATTATTGTAAATCCTAACTTCGAGACCTACAATTTTATGGTTTTAAATGGTTCCATTTAATGTTCAAAGAGGCCAACAACAGTTTCATCCACCTAACCCTGTAGATTCACCCTCAAAATCAACCTCTAAGCACAAAAAAAATCATTAGAAATCACTAAAAATCCCCAAACTTTGGGACCTAAAATTTTATGGTTTTAAATGGTTCCATTTAATGTCCCAAGAAGTTTCGAGATTTTTGTTTGTACTTAGGGGGTGATTTTGGGGATGAACCTAGAGGGTTAGGTGGATGAAAATGTTTTTGACTTCTTTGGACATTAAATGGACCTATTTAAAAGACTAAAGTTTTAGGTCTCGAAGTTTGGGGATTTACAATGATTTTGTTTGTACTTAGGGGATGATTTTAGGGGTGAACCTAGAGGATTAGCTGAATGAATCTATTTTGGCCTTCTTTGGACATAAAATGAAACTATTTAAAACAATAAAATTTTAGGTCTCAAAGTTAGGAAATTTATACTGATTTTATTTGTTCTTAGGAGATGATTTTGGGGGTTATCCTAGTGTGGTAGGGGGTTGAAACTGTTTTGGGTTTCTTTTGACATCAAATGGAACCTTTTAGCGCAATACAATTTTAGGTCTCGTGCTTTTTACAAAAAAAATAATTTTTAGTTGTAAACATTGAAAACTTCAGTTTCATTAAACAATGAAATTACTATTGATAGAAATATTATAATTTTAATCTCTGTTCCGTGAGCATCTAGATCTGTAATATCTATAGCCCCTGGTTCAAATTTGAACTAGCATAATAATTCCTACTTTGTTAGCCAAATCAAGACCATAATCATCATCAAACAAAGACGAAATCCCTTTTGCAAAGTGTACAATACAAACGACGGAATCAGCTGCGTGAGACATATGACGAACAGACGAATCCGTTAGAAACGTCACTTCCAGATGTGAAGTGCTGCGTCGGTCGTTATTAGAATTCTGTTGCCCCTGGTCGAGGTCAATGTGGACTATGAAGTGAACATACGACCCTGTAATCCACGAGAGTCGTGAAAGCATTATCGAGATCAAGGTGCCATTCGTATTCCGTGCACGGCGACTGCACAGGTATTAGGTCCCGTTAAAGTCGCGGACCATCACCGGTTCTCCAAGGCAAGGGTGGAAACGCTGACCATTGATCTTTCCGGATCGTGAAGATCTTATCAAAGTACTGGCTCTTGAACTGCTAATCGCCCCAGTGAGAAATAAATAAAAAAGGAAAGAAAAGAGAAAATCCGTAACAAGAGACATTAACAAATCACGATCACTGGCACTTTTGTCAGAGGCAGGGGTCGAAGATCGCTCGGCTTCATTATTATTTATTGGACACTTCAGGCAGCGGAAATTATGATCGGCACTGGCACGTTTACGTGGGAGATGTTTCAACCTCGTAAATGTTACCGAGCAAAAAGTAGGCGGAAAGAGGCACTACACTCTCGAAAGATTGTTACTGTCTTGCTCTTAAATGAAGACTGGCTTCTCAATTATGCATTTTTTTGTAAGGGGAACTGAATTGAGCTGTGCTGTCATCACTTTGAAATTAGAGGCTTTTTGTGAATTATTTGACATTTTTATTCAATGAATGCAATTTTTTGCCTTTTCTTCTCGTTTCTTGGTAAAGGATTTTATATTTACTATGGAACGACTGAAAATTCTCCAAAAATAAAATTCCCGACACTGTAAAATTCCTGGCATTATAAAATTGCCGACAATATAAAATTCTCGACACTAGAAAATTCCCGACAGTTTATAAAATTCTCGAAATAAAAATTTCCCGACACTGGAAAATTCCCGACCGAAAATTGACGATAATATAAAATTCCCGACCCTGTAAAATTCCCGACAATAGAAAATTCCCGAAAAAAATTTAAATCATAATTATTAAATTTTTTTAAAAATTATTCTGTATTTTAAAAATATTTTTCAAACATTTTTAGTTATCTTTTCAGGAATTTTCCAGTGTCAGGAATTTTTGTTTTCGGGAATTTTATAAACTGTCGGGAATTTTCTAGTGTCGAGAATTTTATATTGTGGGCAATTTTATAATGCCGGGAATTTTATTGTTCGGTAATTGTTTATTCGGGAATTTTAGTGTCGAGAATTTTATTTTTCGGGAATTTTCAGTCGTCCGTTTACTATTTAAAAATGTGCTATTTTATGCAATCTTAACTTTAAAAATAGTGACTTTACCATATATTTTTAAAATATCAAAATTCTGAAAATTTTGAAAATAGATTTTCTTGAAAAGCCCACCTTTAAAATTATTTCTTTTCTTTTTAGTGGATTGTCGATAATATGGACTACGTATTACCCAAGTTTTGCTTCTGTTAAACAATTTTTACCAGAAGTATTTATTTTCCAGATGTATTATATTTTTACCAGAAATTGTTTACCAGAAGCAAAAATTAGAGAATATGTAATCCATATTATCGACAATCCACAAAAAAAAAAAGTTAAAGGTAGCCTTTTCGAGAAAATCCATTTTCAAAATTTTCAGAAAAATCGCCGCCGTATATATAGTATATTTATATTTCAAAAATTCTGTATTATTTTGCATACTTTTGAAATCCCTTAAAACATTTAAAAATCCTTTGATTTGAAATAGTTTAGAATTCTCTGAATCTTTTTAGCAAAAGGAGTGCAAAAACAAGAAATTAATCGCGTGTGGATCATAGTTGCTAGTTTATTAAAGAGTAGTGGTTTGATTCAACAAACAAACTCGGATCTGTTATTTTAAATTTTATTTTTAGAAGGTAACCTTGAAATTTTCCAGACCACCTGTTTTTCGTTGGTTGAAAAATGTTTCATAATTTTTTAATGATTTTAAAAATACTTTTCTCGCGAGAATAGAATAAATCCATGAATGGATTTTTAAATTTCTGTAACAAGATAATAAAAATGTCTCAATTTCATTGTTTTTAAAAATGATTTAGAGAAATAATTCACATACACAAAATTAGGTACTAATTCAACTTAATCAGGAAAATTTTTTACTAATGCTTATTATCAATAAACTAATAATAGCTTTACTAATAAAGATTGATGGTTGACTTCTTTTTAATTAATCATTTTGACCTAATTCAAACTTAGAAAGTACCTGAAAAATATTATATTTCCGACCTCTTATAAAAATAGTGAAACGAACTTCATCTCGTACAGACTACTTTGAAATCTTTATAGGTATTACATCATGAAATTGATATCACTATAAAAAATAGCGTTATCATAAGAGGATCATAATGGCCAAATTGATCTTATTCTCTGCAAGAGTTTTTCTGTTATTATAATGGTATCATCACATGCTATCTGTAAATATAATACGATGAGTCTTTGAGTTAAGCTTCGTACAAAAATACACCTCGCCCTCTGCGCATGTACTTGGCACAAGAGATTCTATCCGTTCTTCGAATTAGACATACGTTAGAATTTTGTCGCTACATTAGAATTACAAGAAAATTTGCTTCTGAATTATTAGTCTATTTAATCATGTTTTATATCTTGCAGGATTTAAATTATTCAGTTTTATTGTATTGAAAAATGATCTTTTTCTTTAACCGCATCCCTTCAATAATATTATACTCTTTTATTTTCCGAGTCATTTTAATACCAAGTGGAATAAAGATTAATTATACAATTTTAAAATCATTTTCAAAACCTGTGATGTCAGCACTACAAATCAGTTCCACCATCTTTTCCATTTTTCATTTCGAAGAACCAATCAAACCCCCTGTTAGATACACTCAAAAGAATCACTAAAATCACTGGCACAAAAGGACCAAAAAATTATCAGCACCTTGAGGGATCACAAATTCGGAATTCTTCCTCTGGGAAGAAGATGAAGAGCGATTAAGATAACACTCTCGTCACGTAACGGACCGATTTTTCGCGATTTTTTTTCAGACACTTAGTCATTAGGTCTTTTGTTAAGGATCACACAAACCAGAGGATCTTTGGTGATGATATAGCAGGCAGGTCGGCTTTTTTCACAGTTTAGTACAAACGAAGGTGTGAGATATGAGATGCGAGGTATTTTTTTTCTTTATGGATTGAAATTGATCTCAGATGAGCGGCAGTTGTATTTAAAAACTCGATACTACTAAACGGGATTCGGGACGCACCGCGTTCGTCCGGGCCGGATGGCCGCCCGTCTTAGAGTGAATGTCTTATTAGTTATTTCTGGCAAGATCTTCTTCCACCACTTCGAGTTGTTCTTTCTTCTTCTATCGAATCTTGTTTCTCATTTTAAAGTCAAGTTGTGTAGCAATTTCTGAGGTAGCTGGATGTGGTTTCTTGGATTTGTGTGGACATAATTGCTGTATCATTGAAATATGAAAGCTCGAAAGCTTGACTGATTCAGGATTGTGACTGTCAATGCCTCTCTGAGCAGCCATTGGGAATGCAGCATTATTGAGAGACCACGACATCCGTCCTTGAGCCTTGAGGCGAAACGTCCTATAGACGTCGGCGGGAAACTCGTTTCGAAATTCCAACGCCCCCGTCTTCCACGTAAATCGCGTGGAAACGCGATTTCACTAACAGAAGGGGATCGAAAGGATGATCTACCGTCAAGCTTGGATCGAGACACTGATTCGATTCGTATCCTCATATCACATTCGGGAATCACTCTGCCGTCAAGGATCCTCTTCTTTTTAGCCCTGCGTATCGAAATGCGATAATGGGATTCTTTTTACCTTCTTTGAATGAGTATTTTTAAAGAGATTTTAGAAGAGATTTTCTCTTCTAAATGGACGGGTATTTATTTGATTAGTTTTGACCGAAACGCCTTTAATTTATCGCCAAAAGCAAGAATTGTACATCGTGTGATGAGAAATTTTTAGCTCTATCGAATGATCCGAGAAAAATATCAAAATTTTCAAAATTGAGAAAATGGCGGCGGTTTTTCTAAAAATTTTGAAAATGGATTTTCTCGAAAAGGCCACCTTACAACTTTGGAATGTGAGATTTCTTCATTTTCAAGTCGCCTTTCAGAATAAATCTACATAAAATTTAAAAAATATTATCTCTTTCTACATTTATAAATAATCATGTCTACGATAAATATTGATTTCAGTTCTAGACAACAATTTGGAAAGCTTCCAATTATTTGTTATTTGTTTTTTTTTTTTTTTAGAGAAGATTAAGTTTTCCAAAATTTCAAGAAATGTGATGATGATACTAGTGCAATGAAAAAAACAAGACTTGTTTTAGAAACTGATTAAGAGTCCTGCGAAGAGGCTTAACAGAAGTTCTCTGTTTCCAAAAATAGATTGCTTTGTCACGATGAAACCTGACGTGCATAAATCTTAACAATCGAGTCAGGTCGTGTCCAGGTCGTTTTCTGCATGACTTGTACCTAAGATTCTAATTTTTTACATTGTTTTTTTTTTTTTTTTTTGTTACTATTCCCGAAGATTTTTTCTCAACTTTGTGAGTGTCGGTAAGAATAAAGGAAAAGTTACGAGAGATCTTGAGTAATTAGTTAAAAACTAGGTCATAACGTAAAGTGAATTTTATTCCGTTTTTACTCTCATTCTTCTACACCTAGAATTTTTTACCTCGTTTCTTTTTATTTATTTTTAAAGCTGCTATGTGCAATAAGTTTGAGGAATTTGATATTAAATATTTGATATTATTTGTGTAATAACCTCGGGCAATTATAAAATGGTAATACAGCCCTGAAAACTATTTTGATGGTAGTTCGTACTCTCTGGTTTATTAATAGCGCCGACAAGTATACACGACAGACTTGTTTTATTCGTGTAAGATCGAACGGTTTTAGACCACTTGAAATTTTACGAGTGAATTTTCTACCTGCATTCAGGTGGCTACTACTACTTGTCTTCATTAGCGTAGCGGTCAATGTCCATTGTGCAGTAGTGGTAGACCGCAATGGCCAGACAATAATTGGCATGATTGCGGTCAAATGATACTTTATTGGCATTTAATTAGCGAAACGAACACGTTTTGATAATTCGATAATAATGATAGGGTCTCATCTAATTTATGTTTATAAATCTTGATTTATATCTCTTGTTTCAAGCTCTAGATCAAATAATTTAACTTCATCAAAATATGTCATTACTGAAATTCGATAACGATAAGCTGAAAGTTATTTTTAAAACCAATTAAAATGCTTCGATCTATAATTTCACCCTGAAAACAGTTTCTTTGAATCAAAAAAACTTTTTTTAATTCAAAGAAATGTTTCTTTGTTTCAAAGAAACTGTTTTCTGGGTGTAGTTTAATACTGTTATTTAATTAATTCATTTGATTTAATATAATGCTAATAAAAATCTCAATGACCATTTTCCATTTCCAAAGTTGTCATGTTTAATAGTCAGAATGTTTTCAGTTTTTAATGACTTCAGTTTAAATTCCTCGAATTCGTAGATAAATAAATCTTCGATTTCGTCAATCAACTTCATGTGTTTAAACTTCGATCCTAAGTTCTGTGGATTTTTACTAAAATATATTGAAAATAGTTAAGAGGATTTGAAAAATTCTTTTCTTTAAAATCGTTGCATTTACAAGCACCTCATTTCAAGTATGGGAGCGTTCACTTATGATGTCACGCACCGAGGGGCAGGGGGGGGGGTTCTTGTCAAGCATGACACATGGGGAGGACGAGTCGTTCTTCGCATGATGTCACGGAGGTAATAAAAATAATAATAATAATAATAATAAAAATAATAACAACAA
>JAUESH010000039.1:16120529-16130535 GCA_032275165.1 Synergus magnus
GAAAATTCCCGACAATGGAAAATTCCCGAAAAAAATTATTTTAATAAATAAATAATTTAAATAATAATTAAAAAAACGTTTTTTAATTATTCTGTGTTTTAAAAATATTTTTCAAACATTTTTAGAGATCTTTTCGGGAATTTTCCACTGTCGGGAATTTTCTAGTGTCGTAAATTTTATAGTTTCGGTAATTTTATATCGTCGACAATTTTCGGTCGATAATTTTCCAGTGTCAGGAATTTTTAATTTCGGGAATTTTATATTGTCGGCAATTTGATAATGTCGGAATTTTTAGTTTTCGGTAATTATTTATTCGGGAATTTTATTTTTCGTGAATTTACAGTCGTCCCGAAAATCTTTTTAAACATTGGGGTCATTATTACATTGCAATAACACAAACCAGAAGCTTTATTACAAGGATGCATTGTCGTGAGTAATTTAAGCAATCCGTGAATACATAATTAAATTTACGCTGGACATCGAGGAATGGCTTTTATATCAGATGAAAGTAGCCATTCGTGTTGTTCTTAGTTTGCATAATTGTTTTTAATATGGAATTAACTCCGACTACGGAGACCGACACTCAACTTGCCCATCTCGAGCATGAAACGAGAGTTGGGTGGATTACAGGATAGATACGCCTATAAGGCTAGATAGCCTTTTTAGGAGAGTTTTAGGGGTTTGTGTACTTTCATAATAGCCTTAAGTTTCCTCAAGTTTTAATTAAATAAATCTAATTGCATATTGAATAATTTAATTATTCAAAAAATAGTTTTAAAACATTTCATATATATATATATTTGTGTCAGTACTTCATATTTTTTCAACAAGATTTGTTGAAATTTATTGTAACTTAAGTTTTCAGTAAAGGTGATTTAATTAATCTGACTTATTAAATTCAATAAAATGTTGAGGCGGTGATTACGAATATGATACTAAAAATATCCACAAAATAACATTTTTAAGGTCACTAGTTTGTAATTCGTTGTCTAATTTCAGGAATCTCAATAAGTTTCATAAAATTCCTTAAAATCCCTTTAACATCCTACAGAATCTTTTGAAATTTCTTTAAATTTCGTAAAATCCCTCGAAATCCCTCCAAAGTTCCTAGGATTACTTAAAATTCCACAAAATATCGTTATATCCTTTAAAATTACGTAAAATCTCATGAAAGCTCATGCAATTTTTTTAAGTTTCGTAAAATCACTTGGTATTCCTTGAAAGTCCTTAAAATTATTTATTATCCCGTAAATTATTGTAAAGTCCCTTAAAATTGCTTAAAATCCCATAAAATTTCGTCTAATCCCTCGAAATCCCTTAAAAGTTCCTAAAATTACTTAAAATCCCATGAAAGCTCATGCAATTCCTTTAAATTTCGTAAAATCACTTGAAATTCCTTAAAATTACTTAATATCCCGTAAATTTTGTAAAAAAAAACCTAAAATTGATTATAATCCCATAAAATTTCTGAAAATCCGAATAAATTTCGTAAAATCCTTTTAAATTCTTTAAAATTATATGTAAAAAATCCCATGAAACCTCATTAAATACCTTAAAATATCTGAAAATCCAATGAAATTTCGTAAAATGTCTTCAAATCCCTTAAAAGTTCCTAAAATTTCTTAAAATCTCATAGAAACCCATAAAACCCTTTTAAATTTCGTAAAATTACTTGATATTCCTTAAAATTACTTAACATCCCATGAAATCTCGTGAAATAATTTAAAATTCCTAAAAATCCAATGCAGTTTCGGCAAATTCCTTTAAATTTCTTTAGATTTTATAAAATGGCAAATAACTGGTAAAACCCCTTAAAACTTCCATTTTCGTAAACAGTGCATCAAAATACACGGATATGCGGAGTTTCAAATTAATCGGAGGTAAGCACTTTTCGGAAGTTTATCTCTGAAAATTTTCAGACAATCAAATTGACATCGAGCAAGAGTTGTATGAAGAAAACGTTGGAAAAGAGGATCCTGAGCCTAAAAAAGTGGATGATGAAATTGAAAACGAGATTTCAGATGACACCCCTGTGTCCGGAGAATTAAGCTCAGACACCGAACCGAAATCAGATGCAAATGCTGTGGTTGAAGATAGGGAAGAACAGATCCTCGCAGACGAGAGCAGCAATGAAAAAGCGACAGATGAAATTGAAAAAGAGGGGGAGGCAGATAGTCATAAAGGGGAAGCGAACAAAGAAGAGGGGAATGCCTGGCCGATTGGTTTACCCTGGGAACCCAAAAAGTATGACAAAAAAGAGGAACGGAAGACGGAGGAACTGGAAAAAGTCAAAGTACTTTATAACGATCTTGTCTTCTTCTTCTCTTGCTACTTCTTCTCGCTCTCCTTTTTCTTTTCTCTCAATAATCCTTTTGTATTGCGCGAACCACTGAGTTTGTACAAGCAGTCTTAATCAAGGTTATCTGCCCTTCTTCCACGCGAAAGAATTGCCGAGTCATTCAAGCGGTTCCTTCAACGTGCTATTAAATTTCCAGCATTTCAATGCTTCGTCGCTTCTCATCGAGACTTAAATAGCTTATTTACGCTACGTTTCACTTTTCCTCTTTCAAAAAATTTTGAGTTTTATTTGAATTTTTACTCTCTGAACTAAAGAAAATTATAACTGCTTTAATTCGGAGTCTCAATTGATCCGCCGCATCTCGAACAAGACTTATATAATTTAGATCGAACTTCACTAAGGTAAGTTCGTTTGATTTTACAATAATAATTAAATTAATTTTTAGATTATCCCAATTCCAAGGAATGAAGAAGAGATGATGAAGCTTATTTTGGATGTTCGTCATAAGGCGACAATCTACAGATCTCTTTATAAACACTGGACGGAAACAGGTGATAGGGTAAGAAAATTAATTTTTCCTGAAATTATATCAATTTAAAAAGATTCACAATATTATGAATTACATTTGATCAAATAAGGCAAAGGGCGAATTCATGGATAGAGACTTGATGAAAACAGATATCGTTCACACTCATGAAGAAATTCCTTATTTCTTCTACTTGAAATGTGAGCCCGAAGTCGACATTGGTGTTGAACATGACGATGAGCAAATTCTTCTACCCGATCTCACGAGAGAAAGGATTTCTTCTAATTATGTTAATCTGTTTTTTAATCTTGCTGATAAACCTGGAAAAGCATGTAACATTACGGAAAATCGTGGATTTAAGATCTGATTAAAAATGTATTAATATTAGGTCAACTGATTCGTGTCAACACAAGAAATTTTTATTTTCCTTACATCAGCTTTAAAATCAGTTGAAAAATAAATTTTTCAAAATTAAAAATAACTATAACTCTTTTACTCTTCAATAAAGTATATTAACTTACAGGAAAACCAATTCGTCTCGACACAGGGAATTTTTACCTTCTTTACATCAATTTTGAATTATGATAATTTTTCAGGGCATCATATTAGATATATTCCCCTTGAAATATATTGAAAAAAAAACTTTTTTTGGAAACTGGATTTTGTCACCACAAAGCTTCCTCTATGAGGAAGCAAAAATAATGGATTTAGTTAGATTGTTTTAGGTATCGAATTTTTTTTTCAATTTTATTTAAAAAAGGTTATTTTTTAAGAAAGCATTCCATTTTTAAGGGTATATTTATTCAAAAGCAAGTCATTCCAGAAATGAGAGTCAGGAATAAATTTATCCAGTCCCTTCTAACCTCAGGGGATAAGCAAGACTTCGAGGTGGTTCTGCATTTTATCCTAAAGCAAACGAGATATTTCACTTCGCACTTTTTAACGCTCGATGAAACATCAACAATAAATAAAGAGGAAAAGAATTTTTTTTTAAATCACAAGAACAAAGCATCTATAAATACATAGATCTATCCAAAATAGATCACTCTTTTAAAAAATGTTAATATTTTTTAATATGAATACCTTTCATTAAATATTATTTACATATACTATGAATTTCGATCTTTGCACACTAGAGTGGAGAATAATTTAAGCTCAAATGTTGTTGTGTTAATGACCAATTAGGAGTGTGTAATTTAACACATATATTCCTTCCTCCTACCTAGAACCAATTTCACCATCAATTAATATTCATGCGTCGGAAATTTCAGCTCAATTAGGGAATATAAAATTCTCATAAATAATGTTTTTATTCTAAAAATTTGAGTAATAATTGAGAAAACATTTATTTAGTTTCGCATGATTTCAACCTCTTCAATAATTTTTATCATTGCATTTTGATATCGCAGCATTCTACTGTAGAATTCGCATTGGGAATTTTTCAATTCACACACAACGGAAATCCGCATTTATACATTTACATAATTAAAATGTACCTTCCCAGCACTTTTATGGTTTTCAAATAAAAAATATTGAATAAGCTCACTGCTTTGTAAAAAGTTGTGTCGAAAATCGAAGGGAATTTTTGTTACTCTATAATAAAGAGTTATTGAAAGCTGTGAAAATGAACGTTAAATAAAAACGGGGAAAAGCAAGCATTACAAATATATGGAGATTAAATCCGTTTTTCAAAATTCCTTTTTCCAGTTCAATGATTCATAGATACATTTAATGAAATTTTTTAGTTTCACTGGAATTTACAAATCTGGATCAAAGGGAATGTTAAAAATTGAAGATATTGAGATTTAACTTCGCAAGACAATCGAACCGTGGTTGTGTGTTTGAATTTCTTTTTTAATCAATCTCTCGCCTTTAATCTCACGCTCTCCTCAACAATAGCTATCGGAAAGTTCTTTAAGCACATCGTATGCTAATATTCTGGTATTACAGCTTGGTAAACTTTGAAACCACTACAGTAAAATTATTCACGCTCGTTATTCTCCGATGTTGCTCGGTTCTATAATTCACAACCAAGATTCTATCGCCCTAATAGAAATTGATTCTAGTTTTATACAAGTTTCTAGTCAGTTTTTCCCTACATCTAGTTAGCACCCAACTAGGAAACTTGTCAGGTACTACTGAATAATGTAACGCTACTTCTAGTGAGGAATTGACTAGGAAATCTAGAAGGAATCTAGTTAGTTTCTTACGAGGTACTTACGAGGATTTAATACAATTATTTCTATTTTTAAATGAATTTATAAAATCTTTTATTTTCAAAAATATAAACAGAGATTTTACAGATTTTTACAGAAATTTTCCATTTCTCTTTTGGTCGCTTTTGCTTTCATCTATACTCGACGAATCTAAAAATAAAAACTGATGTGACTTCTATGATTAAAAACGATTTTTGAAAACATTTTTCTCTTTTTTAACTTCAGATAATAAATTAACAATTAAAATCGTATTCTTCGTACATTATTAAATTATATCGAGGAAATGAGAATCTCGTAGAAGTTTTTGCCTGGGTATTATACTAAAAAGTTCGAATTTTTGCACTATTCGAACGGCTAAACGAAGATCATTTGTTTGCCCTCGTCGGTAGAGAAAATTCTGTGGTATCGTCGACACCGGTTTTCTAAGGAGGGAAAAATTTGGCAGCATGCAGGGAAAGTTCTGCGGGAGAGGCGCGTGCGCCTTTTCTCAAGAGTGGAATCAGTGGCCAAGCGGGGCTGCCACCACCCCACAAGGCTCCAGCACTACTTCATGTCAAACTCCAGTACTGGCACGGTACTCCGGATCTCCGGTTCACTCTCCGGTATCCCTCCGTGCTTCGATCAGTTACAGATTCTCCAGTCGAACGAAATAAATTCACAAACTATACTAAAATTACAGTGTAAACAAATAAATTTAATTACTTTAATTTTGTTTTAATTACCTAAACTCTGAATAAAAAATGAATTATAAATTAGAAAGGAAAAGAGATTGTAACATAAAGAGACGTAGAATAAATAAATGCTGGATTATAAACATAAAATACATTTTTGAGAAAAATGAGAATGTAATTAAATTAACAATTAACAAATGAAAAACAGATAAGACTGAAACCACCTGTCCGATTCACTTCTGTTTTCAAAGAGGCTCTTAACACCATGGGTAAAGAACTTCTCTTCGACACAATAAAATGAGTTGAAACTCGTTTTCTAGCTTCTCTGGGTCTCCCCATGATATTCCGGAAAACCACTACTTTATTTCCTCTCAAGTATTCTTGTATTTCAATTTTCTTTTCCTTTTACTTTTGAATTTTTTGCTTTTCTTTTGGGACTCTTGCTCCTCAGCTTTTGCATGCGAAGTAACAGATGTCGCGTATTTTTATCCTTAACTCGGATCGGGAAACAACCGTGCTGTAAAGTTTTAAGTGAAGTTTCACACTAAAAGTTCACCGTGTGCTGCGATCGTACGAAAAACATTCTTCCAGTATGGGTTTCGGATCCTCGTGTACGTGAAATTTGTCGGCAAACCACTTTCCTCGACTTCTTCGTATCTTGGATAGAAGAAGGATATTCTTGAACATTTCCAATTCTATTATATCGTTAGAAACTTGAATCTAAATTGTTTTTACTTAACTCTTAAAGTGGCTTGAGAAACTCTTGTTTACTCGATCTTTTATAAAAGCAAGCTATAACGAACAACTTACTTCAAAATCTCTGTGCTAAAATTTACGGGTAGAGGAATATTTCATACCTTTTAATTAAAAATGAAACTTAATAAATTTCCATGATCTCAAATAAATGTAGAAGAGCGCATCGTTGCATGTCTATGCAATTTCTCTTTTCATTCGTTTAAGAAAATATTGCTTCGGCGAAGAGAAACGGTGCGATAGAAATAAAGAAACCTTCTTTGCCACGAATCAACCTTTGCGTTGGAATTTAATTATAAGTACTCCAACTTTTTTTATGTATTTCATGAAAAAAAAACGCAGACTTTTGTGTAAATGACGAGGAAATTTAAAACAATTTTTTGGCTTTTACGTCTCGTTTTCTGTAGATTTCAACCTTGAAAGAATTTTGCTAAATCGCCGGTCTACATGCGAGACTAATTTGAATAATAAACAATAAAAAAACTGAAGGAAAAATACCAAAATAATAATATAATCTTGATGAAATATAAGGTCGAACGGATTAATTTTTTTATAAGCTCGTTCGAGTGTAGAATTTTAAAGGCCTGTAACTCACAAAATTATTAGAATGACTGCATTTATTGTATTGAGTACAGATTTTATCGTTCGCATTTCTTGAGCCGTAAGAAAAAGTACTGTAAGATGGTCAGAGTTTTCAATCTACCGGTTGGATTTTACGATCCGAAAGAACGATTTTTTTTTTTCAGGATGAGTTTGAACAATTGGAATGAAATTTACCATCGGCCTCATGTGATTTATGACATTACCCTAAGTTGAACATTCACTACGAATAAATAGGTTTTAATAAGATTAGCGGCATGTATCGCTTGTCCGATAATGTACAACATTCAGCGGCAAAATTAAATCATCCACTTGCATCAAAAGTTGACGTGTTCAATGGGTGATTACTTGAAAAATTGTTAAAAAAATTTAATCATGAAAAAGTGCATAACAATTTAATCTGCGTTTGATAGTTCATAGTACTGGGCAATATGTGACGTACATGTTTGTGAACTGCTATTATTCGTTACGTGAAGTGCGTGTGAAACTCTTCAGCTCCCCTGAGTGCTGGAAAATCGCAAGGATAAAAGCCCCAGAAGTGAGTTTATTCACGTTTACATTCAACTTTATTTTGATCTGGGAATTAAAATGTGAAACTTTACAAGTTTGCAGTGAAACTATTTAGATGTATTTAATGGAATTAGATTTTGAAAATTGGGTAACAGTATTCCAATTTAATTAATAGGGATCACGCAAATTTACCGAAATTTAAAATTCCCGATTAATATAACAAAATATTGATGAAATTAAAGTTTCACGAATGGCATTCTTTTTTTTGTAGATTATTTTTCACATCAATTTTAAAATTACATAAGTTCAAATCGTAAAAGAAAGATTCTTGACACGTTTTATTTTTGTGCAATAACTTAAAAGTGTGATATAAAAAATTCAGAATATTCATGGTCGTTGAGAAATAATAAAATATAAGGACCTAACACCCCGATTTTCAAGGATCTTGAGATGTTTAAATAAGCTCAGATTCATTATCATATAGATAGCTTACATTATCATATGAAAATGAACAAATTCTTGGAAGCTTTCAAATCGTTAATAAATGTAAGAAGATGGATTTTATGCTGTGCCAATTCTAGATCGTATTGAAAAAATAATTGTGTTTTAATAATTTAAGAGCTCAATGAGTTTTTACGATCTTGAAACTTCTTTAATGCAACTTTTATTATTTTATACAAATAACTTGCAGTCAGCTTTGTCAAAAAATGATTAAAAAATTCGAGACGACTGAAAATTCTCGAAAAATAAAATTCCCGAATAAATAATTACCGAAAACTGAAAATCCCGACATTATAAAATTGCCGACAATATAAAATTCCCGAAACTGTAAAATTTCCGACACTAAGAAATTCCCGTCAGTGGAAAATTCCCGAAAAGATCTCTAAAAATGTTTGAAAAATATTTTTAAAATACAAAATAATTAAAAAATGTTTTTTAATTATTATTTAAATTATTTATTAAAATAATTTTTTTCGGGAATTTTCCATTGTTGGGAATTTTCTAATGACGGGAATTTTCCAGTGTCGGGAATTTTTAATTTCGGGAATTTTACAGTGTCGGGAATTTTATTTTTCAAGAATTTTCATGCAGTCGTCCCAAAAATTGTAGTGAAATTTTTTATTTCTAATACAAATTATAATCCCGATTATGATAATAAATATCAATTTACTTGTTTAATACCATTAAATGTGATAGTCTTTGAATAAAAAGAAATCTGATCGTTTAAGACTCTGATTATGCAAAAGCAACATAGTGGTACCAATTTTCCTCCGAAATTTCTTCATTCAAATTCGTTAAGCCCATAAACGATGGATTGTTTGGGCGGAAATTTACGCGAGAATTTGAATCATTCATGAGAGAAACTGAATGGCGTGAAATCGCTTACATTTGCCACACTATAAAAAAAGGAAAATTTCCCTGCAGACGTGTTTCTAGAAAAATCCTATCCCTTTCTCGCCTTCGCCCGCAATTAAATTCAACCGAAAGAAATACAAAATTGCTTTACCAATACTGATATCGAAAAGTGAGAAACAACCGTTAATCTTGTTTAATATCAAAATTGCTTTTCCGAGATTATGGATTAAAACATTATAATCTGCAAGAGCTAAAAAATTTCGACTTATGAGCCAATTTAAAACGGATACCGCGAAATATTTAATATTTTTACATTTTTTTGCAATTTATCCACAAGAAATGTATTTTTAAAGGGAAAGCTGCCAAATTTTATGCATTGGAATATTACATTAATATTATTATTATAAATAAGAAAATACGTAAAATTATTAAACAAAATTTATACGTTACATAGTTTGAGAGTGAATTTAGATATTCTAATAAAAACCAACCCAATATTTTTTGTAGCTTTGCAAATATTTCACTAAATGCTTTTGTTTTCTACAGACGAAATAATTAAACCTGATTTTCTTTTAAACTCATCAGAGATATGAGTCCATATCTTCAAAATTACGCTTTGGAACAATTATGAAGGATAAAAGTGTTGATTTATCATCGCAGAGGGTACAGTTTATTCAAAGTCACGAGAGGTCGGGACTACCCGATGGCCGGAACTACCCGACTCTCCCTTAAAATAATATTTTTAATTTTCTTCCGCAACGGGTGAATTAAATTAAAAAAGTAATTGCTTCTTTAGACAAGAATAGGCTACTGTCACGCGCACAACATTATCGGATTTACTCAAGCCGACCCTGATTTTATAAGACTCTTGAAATACATTGAACTTAAGTGCTTTACAGAAATGATAAAACCTACTTCAGTTTTATATAATGCAGTTTGCATTTCTCTCTTTCTCGTCCTTTAAGTAAACGAAATTGTAAACCACAGACTGTTGACGTATAAAGAGAATATTTTCAAATAATCAGGAATTTCAAATTCAATTATTTTTAGTATTATTATTATTATTATTATTATT
>JAUESH010000039.1:16130635-16156186 GCA_032275165.1 Synergus magnus
AATAAAACGAAAATACATATTTTCTCTCTTAGGATTTTTACCTGAACAATTAACAATTAAATATATTAAATATAACATATTTAAATTAAACATATTTCTGTATCTATATTACAGTTCCTCCTGTCCTTAGGCTATGTTACTCCTCTATATCATTATTTTCTTCCGACTCAACCCCAACATCTAGATTCTTGATTACCCTTTTTCTCACAAGTCTTTCGAATTCTAAATTATTTTTAGTATTAATTATTATTATGAGTAACAGGGCTCTATTTTTGGATAATTTTGTTGGATAAGGAAGGTATGAATAAGGGAATTCTTTGAAGGGATAGCTAACAAAAGACACCAATTTTTCCCGAAGAGAAAATATCTGGAAAAGTTGGAATTTAGGAGTCTCATTGACTTCATTAGGTGAGAAGAACATCGTCGATTCTTTGAGTCTACTGAATAACTTCTCACCAACTTGCTCTGGGGGATTGGAAAGTTTTTTATTTAATTTGAAACGATAGGTCATCTATTCTGAAGGAAAAGTCCTTGTTAGTGGGATTTTTTTGAATTTGGATTGAAAAATTTCTTAATAATAATGAGATATCCTTCCTAAAAAAAGTGGTGTAATGAAATGTCTCCAAAATCTCGCATACATTGTTGTTGAAAACCTGATAGGCTTTTGAATAACTTAAAGTTGTAAGAAGAAATCCTTGGAAATCCTTTAAAATTCGTTAAAATCTCTTAAAATTCCTAGAAACCTCTTGAAATACCTTAAAATTCCATAAAAATCTTCAAAATCATAAATATTTTGAAAGTCATGTGAAAAATTCCTAGAAATTTCTAAAAATTCCCTAGAAATTTCCTGAAATTCCTTAACATTTAAAATTCCTTAAAATCATTAGAAATCTTATCAAAATCGATGAAATCCTTAAAAATTTAACAAAACCTTTAAAAATCAGAAAGATCTGTTGAAATCGCTTGAAATTATTAGAAATCTCACAAAAGTCCATAAAATCCTTAAAATTTCCATAAAATCTTTTAAAAATCATAAAAATCTTTTGAAGTCCCTCAATAAAATTCACTGAAAAACTTTAAAATTCTTCAAATTCCATAAAAACAAATTCCACATTAAAAGTCATAAAAATCTCTTGAAATACGTTAAAATTGGTGAAAATCTCTTAAAATTCCCGCAGAAACTTCTTAAAATTCATTAAAGATCAACGATAACATTTAAAATCTCTTAAAATTCCTTAGGACCCCTAGAAACCTTTTGAAATACCTTAAAATTCTTAGAACCCTCTTAAAATTCTTCAGAATTTTTCAACATTTAAAATCCCTTAAAATCCTTTAGAATTTTTAAAAACCTGTTAAAATTGCATGAATTCCTTTAAAATTCCATGAAATATCCTGAAATCCCTTAAAATTCTACGAAATCTTTTGAATTTCGTAAAAATCACTTAAAAATCGTAAAAATCCCTTAAAATTCCTATAAACCTCTTGGAATGCCTATATCTAAAAAATTCTCTCTAAAAAAAGGGCTGTAATGAAATGTCTCGAAAATCAGTGTAATAAAATTCTATATCTCTGTAAAATAGAAACAATGAAAAATAAAATTTGAAAGATTAAAGAATTGAATCCTATCAAAAAGTTATGTGAAATATATCGGCTCCCTGAAGCTCTTTATGTCTCTTACCTTTAAAAATCGTCTTATAAGATTCTTATGTCTACAGAATCTATCTATAGTGTCTGTAATATATGAGTATGCGACAGCACATTGTTCCTTGTGCATGAAGTATTCAATAAAAAATGATATTGTAACTCTACGACATGATAAAAAAGGGAATCGTAAAGAAAATAATAAGATATGAGAAAATGAGACTTATCGGGGTATCCATAAGGGCATAAAGAAGGTAATACACTACAAAGATTGCAAAAACACTAAAACCGTACTTTTCTGTTACCTACCTTACTTAAGTGCATCGTATCTATTCTTTTAAAAGTGGACAACATAGTGCTGTTGCCATTTATCATTAACTTTTTAGGACGAGTTTCCTACCCAGGACTTATTCTCTGACAAGAAGGCCAAGAACAAACAGGAATTACGGTACAGAAAACGGTGACGCAAAAGAGATGGATGATATTAATCGCAAGAGCTTCCGTCAGTTCTATAAAACATAGGAAATTGAAGAAGATTCAAAGAAAATATGTATTGACAAAATCATATAGTAAACGAAAGATTACACATGTTTTATAAAAAATTTTTATTCATTTGGAACATGTATACTTTGCTTTGAAAAAAAAACCGCGAGAAAAGCTTGAAATATAAGAACTTTAAAATATTTTAAGCGCATAAATAAAGTGTAACGTACACAAAGAATTTCACCTCCAAAAAATGCAAACCTTTAAAATTATACTATTATACAATTTACAGGGGTTGAAAGTAGAAAGCTTTGAAATTTGTCTATTCAAAATTTAGGAGAGCTGAAACTAAAATGTACGAGAAGTTTTGAACGTTCAAATGAACGAAATATTTTTTCCCAATTCTATTTTATCCAGAACTTTTGTTCCAACCAAAAATAACAATAGACATTACAAGTTTCTTTCATACAGAATTATTTTCAATGCAAAGGAATCAATATTTTAAAACTGTTTCTAGTTTGAAATACAACAATCCATACAAAAATTATTCGTTCATTTGAACGTTTAGAACTTTTCAGTCATAACGTTCAAATGAACGAATTTTTGTGTTGACTGTATTTTAAACTAGAAACAGGTTTAAAATATTGATTCATTTGTATTTAAAATAATTCTGTATTAAAGAAAAATGTAATGTCTATTATTATTTTCAGTTGGAACAATATTTCAAGATAAAAAAGAATTGGGAAAAAAAAATTTCGTTCATTTGAACGTTCGAAACTTTTGGTACATAAACTAAGATGGTTTGAAATAGGGTGTAATTTCTTAAACTCTTCTAAAAGGCATTTTTTTCAAGTTGGCAAGAGTAGGTTTTTTTTTAATTTTCTGGAAAAAGACGAGGACAAATTGTGTGTCAGGCGTACGCTTCACGATTAGGTTTTCATGCACTAAATTGCGGTTTCGTGGTTCTACTATTGGATGGAGCAGCGGTATTCGGGAGTATCTGGTTCAGTCTGGATGAAACACTTGTTGGCTTTGGCTCTCAGCCAAAGAACCCCAAACTAAACCTTAAGAGCCGTTATTCTGTAGCCGATGAAACGCCAGTTTCAGCTTTTTTTTATTTCTCCTTCCTTCTTTCCATAATTGTCACATTCATGAAGATATTTATTTCTTTTTAAACCCCTTTCAAAAGTTGACTTATTCATATGTTCTGTGATTTATAATGTACGCTAATATAACTTTTTTCTCTTGACCTTGGAGTATCCCAACTCGCCCTAATACTCCCTAAGACAATTTCAGACACGAATGAGGACTCATGGGAAGCACGTGGAAATCATATAAAGAAGCAGACGTATAGTTATTCGTATTATAATGGATGGTTTCTCATGAGTGCGTATCGTTCCCATGTGAAAAGTAGGATCGTTATGTTTTTCCACCAATCGTCATAAATTCGCATGTTTTCACATATTTTGGGCCAGGAATGACTGATGCTGGCTCAATTTCCAACTTGATGAATCTTGTCTTTGAGAATAGATTTATTGATTGAAAATCAAATTGTCATAACAGCTTTTGCATTTCATCTTCACTGTACGTATTAAGTAATATTATGTAATATTACAATAACTAGCAATATTATACTCGCGCCAGAGCGCGCGAGAAACATTGCATGCACAATTAATATTATTCTAATCGACAAAAGTTACAAAATTACATGATGCCAATTTGAAATTGGGTGGAAGTTTCAGACGTCTCCCCAGGAGCAGTGCCGGCCTTAGCCACTTTGACGCCCTCGGGCAAGGGAAAGGGGGGCGGAGGGGCACCATATGGGAAGTCGGGCGTCGGGCGCCTTTGGACGATTTTTTTGCAATTTTTTAGTTTATAATGTCCTAAAAATAGAAGAACCGTTTATTTTTTATTTACTACTAATGGCACTTTAGATTTTTAAAAATCGAAATCCTCCGCAATCAACTTATTTTGCAAAAAACAGAAACATACTAATAAAATATTTTTTTTTTGTAATTTCCCTTTTGACTGAACTTTTGATCTTCTTTTTGGCGAAAGAGTTACTTTTTGTTAAAAATTGTTTCTTGTGACAAGTTTTCAGTTTTAACTGGTTTTTTATTTTAATTAAGAAAATGGTTTCTTAAAGGGGGTTTTTGTTTTTTTTTCACTCTAAAATGACATCAGTAAATAAAAACACGCTTTCTGTATCTTGGTTTCTATTTTTTCGACATTATAAACAAAAAAATCGAGTCAAACAAAATTCATCAGAATAGACGTCTGAAACTGCAGTCCAATCAATTTGAAATTCAACAATTTTGGGCCCCTCAAATAAACATTTTTTCAATTTTAAGGCAAGTACATTTTTTTACATGAAATTTTGAAAAATTTTCAAAAATTGTAAGGTTTTAAGGAGATTTCATGGAATTTTAAATAATTTTAAGGAGTTTAAAGGGATATTTCAAAATCTGTTGAGAATTTATAGATATTAAGGGATTTCACGGTATTTCAAGGAATTTTATCGATCTAATTCGTTTTGATTTAAGAGATTTTACGAAAGTTATTGGGATTTCATGGAATTCTAAGGGATATCAAGGAGCCTGAGATTTACTTAGATTTTCACGAATTTTCAGTAATTTTGAAGAATTTTAAGATATTTAATGACATTTTTCATACTGCAAACGAACGAACGATCGGAATTAATAAATAATTTTGAATTTAAAAAACTTTAGTCTCAGTTTCCAATCCCAGAACTTTGGACTTTACAATTTTGAAAATTGAGTAAAAAAATAATTGGTAAGAGAGAATTCTGGATTCTAAAGGGCAGATTCCAATTTCGGGAGCTAATTCTGTTTGCCCTCTTGAGCAAACATTAAATATATGCTCATTCAAGTTCAGAAATGGAAAAAATACTTTCAAGCCTGAGTTTAAGTTTCAAACTTTTTCCACAATGTTAGACGTTGAGAACAAACATCGTTGAACTTTTATGGACGACTCAACGACGTTGTCACCTTCACAAATAAATACCCCTCATCAGGTCCCCCTAAACAAATATCCTATCGCTTGCATGGATCGTCGCTGTATAATAGCCTAAGAGAGAGAAAACATGTCTTCTAAACTAAAACAGAGCGAGATAAAATTTGAGCCCTTTCCTCGTTTCACAATTTCATACTTCCCTAGTTATTCCTAACAATTTGATTATTTAGTGATAAAGTCTATAGGTATAGGTTGACCTTGCCTTCCTAATAAAGGACTTAAAATTTAATCGACTAAATATCTCCCTTTACAGTTGACCCATTTTAATAGGCTTACGAAATTAAATATTAATTGTCGAGATAATTTATGTGAATAGAGAATCAATAGAAGTAGCATGCGTATTTATATATATATATATATTTTTTTTTTAATTTACCAATCAACGAATAAAATATTCAATCAACATGAATATCAACGGAAATCCAATCTCGTTTCTACAGCCTCATTTATCTTTATCCCAGCTCAATAAAAATCTGTTTTATTCTACAAGGATATATATGGATAGAAAGGTATGGATTGAAAAAGATAGGCTTTATAGTAGATTGTAAAAAGGATAGAAAAGGATTGAGATGATTAAATTAAGGATAAACATGGATAGAAAGATAAAGATTGGAATGGATATACTTGATCAAAAAGACATAGATACTTAAAAAAATTAATTGAGAATGAACAGGATGAACCAGTATCCTCGAATCCTTCGAATAAAGAAGAAAAAATAGAAGTTAAGGATGTTTTTTGTGTATGTAATTTTGGAGTTGAGTAGAAATTATATTATTATAATAAAAATTAAATTATCCGCATGCTTATAGCAGTACAATATAAATCTAATTCTAAATCTTCAATGTTGAATCGAATTCTGCATTAACTGGGATTCTTATAAGTTGTTCAAAATTTTGTCACATCAAACTTTTTTGGAGCATGAGATATTTGTAGATTTTGAGAAAAAGAAAATGAATCGCGATTTGATTGCGGAATTGATTAGTAGTAATACATTTCTGCATTTTTCACAAACTTAAGAATTAGTTTTAATACTAAAAAGAAGTATAATAGTCTACTTTGATCTAGGTAATTTTTTAAAATTAAAGTTGGCTCTATCTTCAAAATTAAGTTTTTTCATTTTACTCAACAAATATTAGAACTAGATAATTTTTAGCTTCTTGGCACGATTTCTTTTCTGAATAGAAATGGGAAAATTGGCCAGGATCCTACCAAATCCCAATCTAAATTTCTTCACGGACTCAAGGAAAAAGGATTTTTGTTTATTTATTTTTTCTGAATCTGTCTACGACTCGTGATGCCTAAAGCGCTTGTCTCCTTTGTCTCTGTAACGAGACTATCTCGTTTCTTTTTTTCATGATTTTTCCCCTCGAACTACCCATCTGCCAAAACGAATATGTATACTACTACCACCGGATGAAATACGAGCAGAGAAAACATGTCAAGGCATAATATGCGAATGACCTGACAAGCCTGAAGGGATATAACTTCTAAAATAAAAAAATAAAACTCTGTTGGTCAGGAAACAGAAAAATGCAGACGAAATTATTAGAGATCGAAGAAACAAGTACGGTAATTTTATATAAAGATCAGAGGTAAATTCAATTTCAAAATCAGTCTTCATCTAAAGATTTAATGCTATGCTAATACTCTTGACCTTAATGTCATTCATTTCAATTTTCTTCTAAATAAATCGTGACTGGAGATTTAAAGCTGCGTGAAAAAATGTCACCTTCGAAATTTAAAATGAACCTGAAATTAGAATGGATAGAAATAATCACCTTTTTATTATAACAGAAACTTAATTATAATGTTTCAAGAAAATCTTTGGTGTCACAAATCATAGAAAAATGGTGGCAGTTCGATCATAAGAATTGACAATAGGAACTAAAACAATTATTGTTTATGGGTTGATTAATACTCTAGTGGTTAATACTCTAATCACGCTATAATTATACCTTTGATCGATTGAAAATTCTGCTTCTAATATCGCAGACAGATGAATTAATTAATTTCTAGTTAGTGTTAGAATTTAATGAAATTATTTGGAAAATTTAGTGTTTTTATGAATGATACATTATTTATACTTCTTTAAAAAACTAAATTGTAGGTGGATGAACCCGAATGGATTAGAGTTTTTTCTAGTAGAGTAATCACAAAATTTTCCAGGCGTAGCGCCATTTTGACATCCAAGAAATACATATAAACGTAATTAGGACGTCCTCAAGGTAACGAGCGGAGTACTTTTATAAGTAGTATACTTAATTAGTGAGATTACAAGCTGCGATACATTTTTTTGTACCCCGATGTTATAAGTACTATGAAGACGAATTATTGTGTTTTATTTTAATTGTTTTAATAATATCGTGTATACGATTAATTAATCTGTAAAACATTTGTTTAATTGATTCAATTTTGACAGGCTCGTGCAGAAATTTTTAGTTGGCCCCCGCGGGGCCCTACGTAGTTTTCCCCTTTAATATGTTGGCCCCAAGATGGCAAACTATGAACGGCCAACATAGTTTTGACATGTTCACCTTCGAAGGCCCAATGTAGGCTGCCTACAAAGGGCCAATAAAGTGGCCCTCTGTAGGGCCCGGCTAGGCCCCTTATAGAGCCCATATCTGACCCCTTTAAGACCCACGAAGGCCCTACAGAAGTTGTCCCTTTTGTCACCCAATAAATATAAAAAAAATTCAAGATAAAAAAGTATTTATTTAATTTTTAATACCAATCTAATCTTCTCTTTTAAAGTCATTTTTTGGTTTATTTTCAACTTGGTGATCGACTTAGAATTTTTTGTGGCAAATAATAAAGGGACAAATTAAGTAGGTCCCTGCAAGGACCCAACTGGGCTTTTCCAGTGTAGAATTAGAAATTTTTTGAAAACAACAAAAGGGGCAGCCATCGTAGGTCCCAGCAAGGGCCCAACTAGGCGTACTATAAAGGCACGCCTTTGTGAGGCCTCTAGAGGGCCAACATTTAAAAATGTCTAAGCTGGGAAATTTCCATACGGGGGTTATTTTATAAATTTTATTTTATCGCGCAATTTTAAAAAGGAGTACATTTATTAGCTATTTAAAACCTTCAATAAATTTTTTCATTTTCAATTTATACCTATATCTATGATAACGTATTCGATTTCACATAAAATTCCACTCTTAAAGTATAAAAAATGCTTTTATATTTATCTCTTTATAGACCCTGAAAATGGAAGTGAATATTTTCTGAGAGTTCAAAAGTGATAGCTCGAAATAAAAAATGTTTAAAACAAAAAATCTATCCAAGTAAAATACTCTTCAATATTTAATTGATTTGAAAATTGTTATTATTATAATATAAACCTTTGAATGCCAAGTCTTATCACGTTTTAAATTTGCAAATTGACTTTGATGAAAACACGGCTTAAATTAGCTTCAATTTTAAACTTTAACATTTTAATTTTTTTATTGAGGACTATTTGAGGTCCAAGCTATTTAATTTTTTGCACACTTCTTGGTAAAAAAAGAAAATGAAATTTACGAGTATTTAAGAAATTAAAAGTCAAATTTTGCAATGTATATTATTATGTTCCTCTTCGGCTGAGGTGTAAATAAGTAAGAACTTCCACTTCCAGATAAGGCCTTTGGTTTTGCGACAATAAAGTGTTAGGTAGTTTAAATTTACTACGAAAATTATCAGCAGCCTGTCACGTATCTTTCCCACTCTCAATGGCTTTTGAAATGGGTCATATGCGGTTGAATATCTTTATCGATACTGCGTTTTGTGACTCAAGCTAGGATAGAGGGCATCATTTATTTCACATAATGACTGTTTTGTATCGCGGTTATCCAGATTTCTCCTATAGCCATAATAATTTCACATTACTCGTCTTTTATTAGCATATCTCGTTCCTTTATTGTCTCGAAGCACGACTTCCATAATATGCAACGGAAATGAAAGCAGTCTCGCCAATTTCAAACTTACTAATGACAATCAAAAGATGTACTACAAATTTCAGCGTTAAATTTATAATCGCAATTTTCAGGTACAATTTCTCTTAAGACTACCAAATTTCTCTATTTTCCTTTAGACAGTCTTTTAATTTGCTGGGTCTGTAAGCATCATATATTTTTAACTCCTCTTTGGACACTCTTTAATAGCACGAGGAAATTGTGACATTTTGTACACATTTCATAACATTTTACATCTTCATTTAACAACAAATAGCAATTTTCATTTTAAGTTGCATAAGACGTATCGTCCTTTATTCATTCAATAAATAAAAACATATTGTTTTCAACGCTTAATAAGAAATTAACAAAAAAATTCATTTTCATTTTAAATGCATAAAATTTATAAATCGTTGTTGAATGATTATGCAAAATAAGTTGCAATATTACGCAAATATCTCAATGTCTTCGTCCTGCAATACTTTTGTTAATCTTTCACTGAGAAAAAAAATTTTGTAATGGGAACAAGATAATTTTGTTGAGCCCTTTTTGTTGTCAAAGCCAAATTTTTTTGCTAAAACAATATTATTTTTTTGTCCCAACGAATTGTTTTGTTGGGCCAACCAAATAATTTTGTTGAATATTTTTGTCTAGATAACAAAAATTTTATTTGGACTGTGGAGCTCATGGGTTAGAACCATGAATAGCTTCATTGCTTTCAAAACATGAATTCATAGGTTAAACTCGTGAAATTCATGCTTTGGAGCTATGAAAAATTACAAGCTCCGAAGCTATGAAAAGTTCATAGTTCTAAACCATGATTTTTCTCTCCGTGTGGGAAATCTTTAAATAAAACCTATTCATGGTAATTAATTACGCTCTAGAAAATATTGTCAATAAACATATCTAACTAAAGTTCTAATAATTTTATTACTAGATTACTGAAATATATTCTGCAATTTCTTATATTTGTGGCAGTTTAATTAGAGAAATATTAACGTTTTTTGGCGATTACTTTCTGGCATTTGGAGGTGTCGTTATGAAACAAACTTTAGCACTCTGCATAACGCTTTCAAATATTTACCAGACGGCGTTCTCTTGTCTGCCCTTTCCTCATTCAGAGAAACTCACAAGGCCGAAAACGGTGGCAGCATGTGCAAATAGCAGGTACAAGAGCTGAAGTGAGAATTTTGCTGCTGCGCATATCTAACCCGCTCTTTCCGGCGAAGCGTGTGCTGATATGTGGATTATTCTCCGTCATAAAAGAGACTGACAGTTGACTGGGCAAGAATTTCTCTCACAAGAAATAAGCATTTCATTGAAAATTCTATCCTCAGCCATACAGAATATTTCAAATAAAAGTTATCGACTAGTTTTTATATATAGGCAAAGACAATCCTCACTAGCAATTCAGAATAAAAACATAAATAAATACCGAACGAGCCCTAATAAATGCTATAAAAGGAAAAAGAAAAGTAATGCATAAAATTGAATTTCAGATTTTTTGTCTGATCAAACATGGACATTTACTACTTAATCCCATTGGCTGACTAAACATTGACCTCTGCTACTGACCCTCTCTCCCTCTCAGTAGTGCAAATCAATGTTGTGTCAGTCGACAGGCAGTAGGATGTAAATGTCATGTTTGGTCAGACACATATTTTGGAACATTTTAAAAATAGTATATTGGTCTGGACATAAACCCAGAGTCAAGTGTACTTCACCCCCCCCCACGTGACCCCAACGACGATACACCCTTATTGACCCTTTTGACGACGTGACCCCCATGACGAAACGCACTTCTTGACCCCCTCGATCACATTGACCATACACCTTATTAACCCCCTTCGAATACATGACCCCTATGACCACGTGACCTCCATTGACCATAAGTTCTTCTGACCCAAGTGAGATACGCCCTTCTTGACCCCCACGTGAGATACGCACTTATTGACCCCTACGTGAGATACGCCCTTATTGATCCGCACGTGAGATACACCCTTATGGATCCCCCCTTTCGAACATGTCATATACGCCCTTTTTGGTCTTTCTTTGGTAAAAATAAAAATAAAATTTGTTCAAAATAAATGTAAATTTCTATCATAAAATTATAAAAAATTGAAATAAATAAATGAATAATAATTATTTATGAAATTATTGATTAAAAATAAAAGTATCTCAAAATTAATCTAAATTTAAGATTTAATTCATCAGTTATATTCAGAAAACAAATAACAAAATAATATAAAATAACTCTCTAAATCTGAATTAGTGAAAATTCGGTCACTAATTTACTTTAGTGAAAATTTTTACTAATTATTAGTTGTATTTCATTATTTCATTTAGTAGTTTTCAACTTTTCACTAAAGTTTTAGTCAAAAATGACTAACAATTAGTAGAATTTTTCACTAAAGTAAATTAGTGACCGACTTTTCACTAATTCAGATTTAGAGAGAAGGGTTGGCGCGCGCAGCACGCAGAGGGGCGAAGACCCCCTAGTATTAAAGAAACAAGTGGCTACACAGTGAATGAATTGATGATAAATGTATCGAAATTTTCGTCAGTAAAATGATTTAAGAAAAAAATATTGTCCCGTTTATAATTATTTCTCATGTGGAAATATGACTGCTGACTGCAAAGATAAATTAAAATCTCTTGACTACTGGCCCCAATTGTATATCGTTTGTATTCAGAGACGTGACACAGAAAAGAATGATAAATTGTTTTTTCAGAAGCTGCGAGACCGATGCCCGGCAAATTTTGACACAGAACCACTCATCGATGTCCGAAGGTCGATTCGTCATCCACGACCAGTGCGACGTGAGTTCCGGAGACTGTCAACCGTTTCCGATTGTTATTAAAGACCAGTAAAAACTGTCAAGAATTGCGAATTCCTTGAATCTTAAAGGCCTTCATAAATCCTCAAAATTCGATAAAAACACTTAATGAAATTAGTAATGCAAATTAATTTTAGTAAAAGTTGCAAGATGGATAAGTGCAGTGGTATCGAGATCTCAAAAAATGTTCGATATAGGATAATTGGTGAAAGCGGCGAAAAAAAGTCGTGGATGACGGTCGAAAAAATGATGACAGATCGGTAATATGCAATTGAAGACCATGGAGGCCAACATCAGTGTTGGTAATGCTTCCTCCGTGGCAGGCACCTCATTCGGTGATTTCACGGCGATACTCACTGCCACCGTTTTGGGGTTGCTGATCCTTGCCACCATAGTAGGTGAGTTTTTTTTAAGTATTTTAAATAACAATCATTTTTATTAATTATTTTAATAAGCAGCGAATATTTCACAGTAAAACTTCACAGCAACACATCAAGTAAATATTGATATGATTTATACACCGACCGAATTGTCAGTTATTAATTAAACATCGTGGCATCCATTTGTGAAGCTATTATAAAAACTTTGAAAATTATATACCTATAAAATAATTTAAGCCTAATGAATATATAAAAAAATAAACTGAGATATGATTGAAACTATTCTTTTCTGTGTTTTCAAAGCCTAGAAAGCTCAGAAATTAATTTGTCTCAATTCTATTTTAAATTCACTAATTTTGTTTCAACTTCATTCATATATTACAAATCATTTTACAATACCAATTTACTAAATATCCATTTTCAATTATTCAATAACCAGAACAGAGACTTCATTATGAAAATTTCTATTCTCTGTTCGCTAATGCTGATAAGTCAGTAAAATAATTTACACACTAATAATATACCTATGAGAAAGCAATAAAATTAATGAGTCTCGTTATTTACTACATCTCCCTTTTTCAAACGTTATAATTTCATCGTAATATATCTCCATCTATAATAATTAAAGTGAATTATATTCTGAAAGTGAATAACTTATTTCCAATTGATTCATATAAACTATTACCGCAATAAGAATTATTATTTTTAGTATTATCTCTATTTTAAATATTACCAGTACTCCTCATTAATTATTAAAACGCCTTTTTCGCGACTCATCTAACTTTAAGACGAAGATTTCATCACATTAGAAAGCACGTAGTCTCTCTATTCTAGTACAATGTTGCTTTCATATTTAACATAAAAATCTACTCTAGATAGCATACCGAAATGTTGGCAGATTTTTTGATGATGTGTCATCCAGTCATTTTAAAACTGCGTCATAATTTCACTTAGTTTTAAACAATAAACAACAAATTATTTATTTCTAGCTGCAGCTCGTTAGATTGCCAGAAAATGATATAAATAACATATTTTCAGTTTTATATCTATAAAAAAATTACTGCTCACTTTGCGAATATATAATTTAAAATACAATGCGTAGAATTTTCAATTGAGATTCATTTTAAGCTCTTCTTATATGTATTTGTAAGACTTTTTCTCAGATGGGAAGTATTTAAAAAAAAATCATCAACATTTCATCTTCTCAATCCCTGAATGTTGTCGGTTTTATACTTTCCTTCTGCGTCCAGGCATTTTGTTTCCTCCCTATTTTTGTTCTCTCACGTCGTTTCATTTTCCCTTTCAGAGTATTCTGGTACGTCGAGCACCTTACCTTTCGTCCATTTTCCAGGCTCATTTATTCTTAACGTTGCCTATTCCAGCAAAGGCTCTCATTTTGCTATAAATTTCACAAAAACATGACATCAGGGAGCTAGACCACCAAACACTTTATCTCGAACCCACTAGTGGTCGCCACTTTCTAGGACAGGCCGAACAATTGGAAGACGCAAAATTTCTCTTGTGCCAAGTGGAAAAAACTTGTTGCTTCTTGGCATACGTACTTCAATTTGCGCCTTATTAACCACTTCATGGATTATTATCTCTTTTTTATTTCCAAATAATTAGGATCATAATTTTTCATGAATTTTATGAACGTCATCATTCTCATTTTATGATTTTGACATCATTATCATTTTAACAGATTCTAATTTTAAATGCAAAGCCCCAGTAGATGAGTACTAATTTAATCAGTCACATTATTAAAAGTGCAATACATAAAGCTTTGAACAAATTAGCAGCATTTATTATCTTGGTAATGAAATAAACGGATATTAATATTGAAATAACCTAAAGCATAAAAATGCCTCCAGGTTCGAAACGAGTTGGATTTTGTGATCTTTTGAAAATCAAAAATATGGAATTGTAAAGCACATTTTGCGCGTTCGTATAATATTTCACTATACTGAATCATTTCTCTATTTGTGTTTAATTTGGCGAAACTTGTTCATCTATTGAATTGTTGATCACAGATTTACGATTTAATATACGTCGAGAGGATTCGGAGTATAGCTACGGAACAAATTCAGTAATAATAACGTACCAATTTATGTTACGAACTAGCAACTATGTTAAGCGCGCTCTGCGAGCGATTAATTTCTCATTTTTGCACTCCTTTTGCTAAAAAGATTCAGAGGATTTTAAACAATTTCAGATCAAAGGATTTTAAAATGTTTTAAGAGATTTCAAAAGTATGCAAAAAATTAAGAGTTTTTAATTTTTTAATTATAAAAACTTGTAATTCTTTGTCGAATTTCAGGAATCTCAATAAGTTTCATTACATAAAGTCCCTTAAAATTGCTAGAAATCTCTTGAAATTCCTCACAAAAAAAACCTCTCTAAAAAAAGTAACGAAATGTCTCAAAAATCTCGCACATATTTAAGCCTGATTAGCTTATGAATGACTTGAAGTTGTAAGAAGCGAAACAAAACAATTGCGCGCGTCTTGGTTTGCTAGTTGTTTTAAATGTTGCTGTTTTTTTTTTTTTTTGTTATTTCAAAGCCTATTAACTTTTCCATGTATTGCATGCGAACAGAATGAAAACTGTGAAGTCTGTGAACGGAAAATTATAGATTTGTATAATAATCGTATATGTAGTTGCAGTAATAGATAATTCGCCTTAGGGGACCTTTAAAATAGAATAAGCCATAGTAAATTCAAGTCAAGAAACATTTCCGCTGATCTTAGCCATATTCGAGACATTGCAGGGGGTTTAAAGACCCTCGTGAAAGTAGAAGGGTTGCCTCAGGTTGAGACACAAGAACACAAGTACTCGGAAGTACCAATAAAATTGCTGACTGGAAGGGCTAATGCCATTACTCTTGGGAGTCACAGATGCCGAGTTCGCAGTTGCGGAACAGCAGCGTCGTAAAATCTCGCCGGCATGTATAGTATACTATACCCCTTTGCGAAAAGTATGCACAAGTGTTTCAGGGAAACGGAAGCGGCTGGTAAATGTCAGTCTCGCTGATAGATTACACACACTGAAAAGATGTCAACTTCAAATTGATCACCTACTGTGCTTTCAAATGGCTCAGAGACACTCACTGACTCCCTGAAATACATGAATAGGTGTCTTCAAATCCCAGTGAGCGTATGTTATTCAGCCTCAAAAACAACACTCAACCTTAATTGAAATTTATATAAATATTTTTCATTTCATTATCCTTGATAATGAATTTTAATTATGCTGAATAACTGATTTAAATTTAAATTTGTTCCTACACTGTTTTTGACTCCAAATATAAATTGTGTCTGCAAAAGGCGTGAAAATGGAATAACAATAGGTTTGGGCATAATTCTTGTTGCTGTCATTAGCAGACATCTCGGAAAAAAGTATAATTAATAACGAGGATTTGACCCGAGGATAAAAGGAAACGAGCTTTCGTATAAATCCTCTCTTTTTCACCCTTTCTATAAATGAGGATTGTTGTTCCAATACGCCACGTGTGCGAAAAATCATAACTTCCAGGATGGGAAGAAAAATCCTCCGGGAAATTGGTATTTTTTATAAATTAGGGCAATTTGACAGATTTACGTTTTTATTTCGTAATGTTTCATCATAACTGTTTATAAAACAGTATCTTGTAGAATATTTCCCTTATAAGACCACCATATGAAATTTTTTATTTACTATAATTGTTTTTTCTATTTTCCGTTCGTTTATTTTCATCATTACTTTTTCTATTTTCTACTCCAAATCTTTCTACGGAAACCTGAAAACGGCAATTATTTTCTCATCAAGAAAACACCTCATAGGATGACAATCAAGGGGGAACATTTTTGGATTGGGCTTCTTCTGCAAAGACCACGAAAAAACTCACGAATTGATTTTGAAAATCACGTACTAGGTGCATTAATAAAAAAAAAAAGTAGTGCTAATAAATTTACAGAAATATTTTTATTGGCTTTTTATTATAATTTGGGAGCACATAATCGATATGGTGTTTGCGTATGGGAAAAACATCCTGGTGTTCACGGGATGCGTGAATGATAAGTGAATTTAGAAATGTCAAAATTGACATCCGCTGTGAATGTTGACGAAATACTGAAGAGATGTGAATATGAATTCACATAAAAGTGAAGTCAAAGTGAAATCAGAGTAAAATGAAATTACATAATCGCCTTTATGGAACTATGGCAGAATAAATAGCGTCGTATAAAAAGTGGATGATTTAAATTCTTCTACAGTTTCAATTATAATTTTATTGTGCAGTAGCGTAAAAATATAATAATCCAAGCAATGTGTGTTATATCTAGCGGTTCATCCTTAGCTGTCAGGGATAGCAGTAAATCTCCCTTATATTAAAATGCATCCAGCGCACCCAAGGGAAAAAATAACTGAGCCAACAATTCTCAGCTTTTTCATTTCAGTGCACGCTTATGAAACTTAAGTGTCTATGACCTCACAATTTTGCTCACTGATATAAGCAGTAAAAAATGGTAGAGGTGCATCAACACATGATGACTTGGTTGCATTCGTGGCAATCGAAGATGAGAGTGTTCGTTCAAAATGATTTGAAAATTTATCAAGGCGGTGATTTGATATTGATGTACCAATTTCTAGCTTTCTAACTGTCTTCAAAGACGAACTTTCGCAATTATTTCAGTAGAATCAATCTTATAGGCTTTCAACTTTCTATTCGGTTTTTTTTTCATATAACTGTAGATAAAAAAATCTGCTCGCTTTGGTCGCACATTCTCATCACACGTCGCGCGCTTGTGCCCTGCGGGACGCTTGCGCCCTTTGGGATGCTTGGCAACATTTATCGCTACTGTATACTTTTGTTTTAATTATTTCAGTTTTAAATGAAGAGAAGAAATAATTTACTTAAGGTTCTGGACACTCGCGCTTCGAGCTCGATATTTGATTTAAATCTCATCTACACCTCGCGCTCGGCTATGTTCACCGTACAAAATATTCAAATAAATTATTAAGAAGACGTGTTTACGGACATTGTCGGGAATTTAATATCAATTTTCGCGATTAAAACGTAAACTAAGTATCCTATAAAAAAATGTTTAACAGGAAACTTGCAGATTTTTTTAGATCAATAACTCTGCCTCGCAACATTTTTTCGAATTTCGCATCGTTCGACCATAAAATGGTATTTTTTGTTTTCAGTGTCTGCATAGCTAAAAATTGCATTTTCGAGTCTTTCCGAAATTTCTCTTCTACCCTATGTTTCGAATTATTAAAATATAAGGTTTTTCACAATTTTTAATTCACAAATATTTATTATCTAAGACGTGTTTTCAGACGTCGGAAATTTAATATCAATTTTCGCGATTAAATCAAAAACTAAGTGTCATATAAAAAAATGTTTAACAGGAAACTTGTAGAGTTCTTTTAGGTGAATAATTTTACCTTGCAACATTTTTTCGAATTTCCCATCACGTGACCCTAAACTTATATTTTGTGCTATTTAATAATGTTTCTTATCAATAAAATGATAAGTACATGTCCGATCAAAAAAATTTCCGAATAAAATTTATAGAACTTTCTCAGCTGAATAATTTTACTTCTTGACATTTTGTTGTATCTTGCATAGTTTAGCCGGAAAATGGATTTTATGAAATTTGCAAAACCATTTTTGATAGATGAAACCAGAACCGTTTGTAAAAAATGACTGGGTAACGGAGAGGATCTTTTTGGAAAGTCCCTAAAAAAGTGTACAAAAGCACTCAGGGGGTCTTGAAACGTCGAGATTTTATGAAATAAGCAAAAGTCATTTTTCACACAAAACCAATACCTTCTCATTTGATGATGAGAATGTAAAAATAGAATCACGAGAGAATTCCTTTTGCTATATTAATAATAATAATAATAATAATAATAATAATTTTAATAATAATAATAATAATTTACAGAAATTTTAAGAGATTTCATGGAATTTTGAGTAAATTTACGTGATCCCATTTTAAGTAATTTTAAGGAGTATCATGTGATTTTATGAAATTTAAAGGAATTCATGGATTTCGATGTTTTTCGTAAAATTTTAACGGTTTTTAAGAGATTTTAAAAAGATTTTGTGGAATTTTTAAGGATTTCATGAAATTTTATGAGATTTCTAATAATTTTAAGGGATTTCAAGAGATTTTTAATAATTTTAATGGATTTTAAATGTTATCGTAGAATCTGAAGGAATTTTCATGAAGTTTAACGGATTTCAAGATATTTTCACGACTTTTAACATGTTTTATGGAATTTGAATGATTTTAAAGTTTGACTGGGAATTTTATTGAGCAAACCGACACGCACGCGATTAATTTGTTTTCCTTCTAACAACTTCAAGTCATTGAAAAGTCAACAAGGTTTGCAACAACAATGTATGTAAGATTTTCAAGACATTTCGTTACGCCACTTTTTTTAGAGAGGAACATCCCCCACGAAAATTATACGAGAAGGTTTTGACGTTGCTAGACTTGGAATGCCGCTTTTTAATTTCAATGTGGTTTCTATGAATTTTCCACATCTTGAGGTTTCTACGCTCCTTAAGGTCCTTTGCAAATTGAAGTGTCAACAAAATTACAACGCAATTTTTCAGAAAATAAAGTTCTTAAACCTATCCTATAAAAATTAGGCTTTGGCTTCTGAAACAAAAAAGGAAAATATATCCAGTCGAGTTGCAGAATAATTTTTCAAGTTAATCCATTGCAAGTGAGCTAAACATTAGCATATAAAAAAACGTAGTTATTTTTTATCAGAACTTATGTAACATGGTAGAACAGTATCTTTTGAAGCAATACAACCTTCAATTAAAACTTTATCCTGAAAGTTTCGTATTTTGAAGATAAGAGGGAAGTCACGTACACTTATTTTTCATGACTTGAACGGTTAAACGGTCCTTTTTATTCGTCTCTGTTTACAAGTATTGTAAGAAGTTTGCCCTTGTTTCGAAAATTAAAAGAGTTGAAAAATTAAGTATCTTTATACCATCTCTTTTATGAGGCGAACTTACTTTTCTGGGTTCGTAAAAAAACACTTTTTCAATAAGTTTTTACTTTTTAATTGGTTTCTCAAATGACTGAAGTTTCTTATTCCTTCCGAAGAAATAAATATGTAGTTGATTTGTTTAAATAATTATTTATTCTAAATACAAAGAATAAGAAATGACAAAAATGTGTTTTTCTCTGTTTTCAGGAAATGTATTTGTGATAGCAGCAATCCTAAAGGAAAGGAATTTGCAATCAGTGGCAAATTACTTAATCGTGAGTTTGGCTGTTGCAGACTTAATGGTTGCCTGTCTTGTCATGCCTCTGGGAGCTGTTTACGTGGTATGAAACTAACAATGTTATTACATTTCAGTTATGAATTCAGGGCCTAAAATAGAATCATGCATTTACATATTATATAAAACTAATCTGCTCAATAATCAACAGAACTGAATAATTGCTGTAAATTAACGGGTCGATAAATTATTGTAATAATTCTGTCCACAAAACTAATCCGGCAGCAAGATATAAATCAACATTTCGTGAATTGAACCGCCACATCGAATAAGGGGGTATAAAATTTCTTGGATAAACTTCCGAAAAGGGTACACCTCCGATTTCCTTGAAACTGCCTATACCTATGTATTTTGATGCACTGATTGCGAATATGATAGTGAAAATTGGCGAATAGTCGATTTTCATGGTGAAACCATGAAAAAACCACAAAAATCATGGTTTTTTACGTTTATTTCAGTCAATATGCAAAATTCAAAGAAAAGTTGTAGATCTCATCGAAAAACACAGTTTTTGTTCCAAGCATTTTTTTCAACAAGTGATAGTTTCTGAGAAAATCAGTGACACACCGACTTTCATGAAAAAAAAAACCCATAAACCATGGCTCTTCACAGTGTAAAGGGAAAACATTGTAAAGGGAAATCATGGTAAAGGGAAATGGTAAAGGGAAATCATGGTAAAGAGAAATGGTAAATGGAAATCATTGTAAAGGGAAATAATGAAGGGAAATTGTAAAAGGAAATGGTAAAAGAAAATGGTAAATCATGGTAAATCAAATCTTCATGCATTGAATGAAATGAATCCAAAATTCAATCGATTATTACTTAGAAAATTGAATCGAAAATTAGAAGTTATATGTTTTAGTATAAACTTTTTCGTTTGATTATTTTTCCTTTATGAGAAAGAATTAAAGTTAAGTATAAAATCTTCTTTTCCTTTTATCAAGAATAGAGTGGTAGAATCAAGCAAACGATTCACATTTCCTTGAAAGTGCCTTAGAGAGTTTTTCTCATTTGTTCTTCCATTCTCTTCTTATTTAGTTTTTATGCGTCCGGTATGTACGGATGCAGGATATCCCAGAATCCATTTTTTTTCAAAATGTGTATCTCGCAGGCACTTTTCTATGCCGAGTGCAGTCCCGTAGGGTGCAAGACAAATAAAGTGCGTTTGGGTAGACGTCGAAAGAGTTAATTAATTATTCAACATGCACTGGGATTCCACAAGCAGAGGGAATATTCAACGAGATTCATATCTCGTTTCTATTTATAAGTTGCGATTGCGCATTATTATATATAGCTAACTATATATTTCAAATTTAATATTAAATCGCTAATCTCGTGCACTTTAATTTAAAAGGGTTTTGATTTAGTACTATAGTCTAAAACAATAAATCAATGGTTCTGTTCTCGAATTTGACATTTCCTATAATTAATAGTTAAAATTCTATGATTTAATTGATTATGATGAAACTATTCTCGAATAATTTTTCGTAATATCGTTACCAGGTGACAAGTATAAAATGCAAAACAGAAGTCATTATCTCAATTATCCATCGGTTAATTCAAGTGATTCTGAATTCAATCTTGACTTAGTTCATTCGAATTTAATAACTAACTTTCAGGACTCAACACACTTCGTTCGTTTTCACGAAGTGGATCCGAGTTCTGCATTGATGAAAAATGCGATAATAAAATTTTGCAAGTATAAGCAGTGAGTCGAGAGGTCATTGGTTATTCATGAATTGATATTAGTGCTTTGAAACTAGCTGACCTTGAAAACAATAAATGAATACTTAATATGTTACAAGAGGCGTTGTTAATTTGTACCTGCAAAAATAGAAAGTCTGGCCTCTACTTTTTTTAACTACAACCGATCCCGAATCGAGCGAGAACGATGAATTATTAGGACCAGTGATACGGGACAAAAAAAAAGTAAAAGAAAGAATTATTTATCATTTTATCCTATCTCGATAAGCCGCAGCTGGGTAATATCGAAAGCTATATTTCACGTTAATCGATCTCCGATAGACTATGCTACTCAGCTTAGCTGTCATTATGGTTATTACCGATATAATTTACGAGTTAAATTTTTTTAATATCATGTTCAATTACCGGTTGATATCGTTGAATTCGAGCGACGTGAGATGCTTCATTGTTTTGGCAGATTGACAATAAATATCAATCGCGGTTCTCTCTTCTATGGTTTTATGGTTGAGTGATAGACTTTTATACATTTCAAAATTCATAGTTATTGATTTTTATTTAGTGATTTATGTAGTGATTAAAATTATTATGTATGCGTTCAAAAACTTAAATTTCATTACAGGGTGTCTAATAAATTTTGCCCAAAAAATTCCCGTATTTTTCCCACTTATATAAAAATTTAAAAAATATATTTAAAAACTTTTTAAGAATTTTGAAGAATTTTAAAGAATTTCAATTTTAAGTAAGAAAAAAGCAGCGCAGTTGAGTTGCAAAGAATGCGTAAAAAATAAATTAATATCAGTCATCACAGTACCTATTGTGATTAAAAAAGGTGAAAAGGTAATTTTTTAAAATAAAAATAGGTCAGAAATAGGTTTCGAAAGAATTTTTTGTAAGACTTCAAGACATTTTTTAATCAGGAATTTAGAGATTTAAAGGATTTCATGATATAATTTAAGTGATTTAAAGTAATTTCAAGAAATTTTTTAAGAATTCTAAGAAGTTCTAAGATTTTCAACTGATTTTATAAAATTTGAAGACATATTAATGATTTTTAAGAATTGTAAGCGATTTAAACCGATTTAAAAAGAATTAAAGGATTTTAAGAGATTTTAAGGGAATTTAAGCGATTCAAAACCACCATAGAAGGGGATATAAAATTTCCTGTTCGGAGCGCAATGGCTTCTCACCCCTTTTGAAAATTTTTTTCAACTTTCATTTTTAGAAATTTATTTCAAGTAATTCCTTTGTTTGCATGATATGAAAAAACATTTTTAAATTTTTAATTTTTACATTGTCAGGATACTTTTGCACTCGAACCAAGAAATTTTATATCACCTTTTACGTTGTGGCGGTTCAATTACTAAAGATTTGACGGGATTTCAAAAGACTAAAAAAGATTTCAAGGAATTTCAAGGAATTTTTAAAGAATTCAACAAGGTTTTAGGATTTGCAAGAGATTTCATAAGATTTCAAGGCATTTTTAGTGATTTTAAAGAATGTCAAGCGAGTTTTTTTCAAACCGGAAATCCACTTTCCACATCAAAAATAAAATCAAGGACAATTCCCGGGATTTTCCCGTATTCTTTTAAATTCCCGGATTTCCTTAAATTCTCGGATTTCCTTAAATTCCCACACAGTAGACACCCTGTCATTACTATTCTAATGTTGCAAATCGGTTTTGATGTAAAATTTAGAGGCTGTTTTTCTCTCACAGTTTTTTATCACGTGTCAAACTATCTTCTTCAACTTTGCTCGATTTTGCTTGAACCATCTGTTCGAATCAGCATTTCTTGCGAAGTAACTTCCGTTCACGTTACTGTAGAAGTTTTAATGTGACATGGGTTGTGGTATGATAGATAGCATCTCGAAGTATTACCCGTGTTTTCAAATCAAATTTGATTCAAAGAATAAAAATATTAAACACAATGAATAAAAAAATATGAAAAACAGACCAAAAGTTACAGTCAGTTCCACAAGAGCGTCGTCACCATTTTTGGAAACAGAAACAAACAATTGATTAATCGCAATCATTGTTGAATAAAGCCTAATGATATTTGAGCATGTTATAAACGAAATTTTAAAAGTATATGAATTTGATTTTTTATGTACTGGCGTTTACTGAGAAATAGGTTTAAAATTCTTAAATAAATTGTACATTAATTTACATAATGTTAGCTTTAAAAGGTCACCTCAAAATTTTAAAATTGTTGAATCGACACAATTTTATCAAATATAATGGCAAAGAGGATTATTTTGCGCCTTGTGAGGTTTTATTCTTTGTACTTCCATAAGAAATGGTCAAAATACATTTAAATATAGCATCCAGTACAAAAGAAAGTATAAAAGAAGTATAAAATATGAGTTGCAATTCTCGAGGTTTTTCGTAGTTCACTTTTTTCTGTTGTCAAAAAACCTGTAGTCGTTTAATTTACTGAAAAAAACTTATCCAGAAGGGAAGAAATTTCTCTTCACTATCGAGATACAATAAAAGCATTTACGTAAAATGTTTTGTGCAATTTCCGGAAATATAAATCACAACTATCAAGATTGAGAGACAAGGAATCCAGCTTTCGTATCCAATAACAGTTATTGTCTTCTGAAAGTAAAATAGGCTCAGTGTCCTTCATTCAGGCTGACGTCAGCACGAAGCAGAAAAGCAAGGAGCGCGAAAGCATGCCGTAAAAAATGTAAATCTCTCTCATACCACATTCTCTGAAATCCAAATAAAGCATGAAAAAGGAATCACCTTGATTTAAAAGGGAGGTTGTGATAAAGCTTCAGAAAAAAAATTCCTGAATTCATCCAAGTGAAAAAAAGCAGATACAGAAAAGGTTTGCTTTCAAAATGAAAAAAATTTCATCTCTATATTAAATTTCCAAAGGAAAGAAATCAAAACATCGTTCCTACGAGATAAATAAAGGATTTGTTATTTCTTCGTTTTACAAATAAATAAAGAATCTCGTTCTCTTTTTTTCTTTATTTAGGTCGAAAATGGAAGGAAAAGAACGATTCTTTTTTCACGCACGAGTAATCCTTGCATTATTTATATGTACGGCATTTAATGCAAGACAATCTCGTGAGGGTGGAATTTGTGGAAAAGGTAGTATAGGTGGAAAATACGTCCTTATCCGATTTCCGTTGGATCCCGAGGGAAAAACGCTTTTTTCTACCACGCTTTTCCTATCCTGGTTGTGAAAATCCCCATCCTCTCTTCTATCACGCACCACGCTCTGAGGGCCTTTGTTTTTCCCTCACAATCTGAGCCCTTTCACGTACCAACTAAGTCTAATGCCCTATGGGTAAGCACCCAACTGGTCATATAGCCATATGTTACTCGACTAGCATCCACACCCTACAGGGGTGCCGAAAAGATGAACGATCACTTGGCTTTGTTTCTATGTCGTTTCCTCAAATGTATCCTAAAAAGAGGGGAGAATAGTTCATTAAACTGGGTGCACCAAAAGGATGTTTAATATAATAAATGCCCCACTTAAATCTTGATGCCATCCACACTGAGAATATTGTGCAGTTTGGGTAATGTCGGAATATATGGGCTATTTTCACAAAATTTAAGTTTTGATGCTCCTACCATAGGGTAAATCCGGGTGATAAGCCCCGTCAGGTCATAGGCCCCACTCTTTATATTTACCGTATGATTCGCTATATGGCGGTGTTATATTTTTCTCAGCATTGTTGTGACAGGAATCGGTCGAAGTAAGTGCAAAAAGCCGATTCTTGTTTCTAATTTTTAAAATAATTGCATTTATGTGGAAGTAGAGGTTTCCTGCAAGGCCAAAACTTTTTAAGAGTAGTATTTTAAAGTTAACCATGAAAACTACGATGTTTTTTTATCAAAACCATGCATATAGGACATAAGCCCCACTTATTTTCCGAGAGATAAGCTCCAACGATTTTTCGAGTTTTTCTTAGGGAAAGTGACTTTTTCATGAATAATTATTAATCGAATCATCAATTAAGCAATATCTACAGATTTTAAGTAGGATAAATCAACAGTTTGCAATAAGTAAAATATAGTGAATGTTATGATAGGCTAAATCCGGGTGATAGGCCCCACGTTTTTTAAAATTAGCACTATCTTTTCTCAGAAGTATGGATTGACGAAACAATAATAATTATGTATAAATTGAAGCCCCTACATTAACTTTATTATGATTGCAAACATTTCAAGAATTGGTATTTAGTTTTTTTTTAACGTGGGGCCTATGTCCCGGACATTTTTGGAGGTAGTCGATT
>JAUESH010000039.1:16187463-16203295 GCA_032275165.1 Synergus magnus
ATGAGGAAGCAAGGTGCTCAACAAATGAGCACAAAAAATATATAAATATAGTTAAATGAAACACCTGAGATCGAATTTACAGCTAGTTTATCGTCGTTTTGATGTCATTTTTGCCGATCTTTTTATGTCGATTTTTGACGTCTTTTTTACGTCGTTTTCGGTGTGGTTTTCGACGTCAAAAATCACACCGAAACGACGAAAACGACGTAAAAAATGAACGTCAAAAAAACGACGGTAAAAATGACGTCAAAAACGACGTAAAAACAGTGTAAAAAACGACATAAAAAAAGACGTCTAAACCGGCAGCAAAAATGACGTAAAAAATGACGTCAAAAAATTGGTATAGATTTTGACGTCATTTTTGTCATCGTTTTGACGTCTTTTTTACTTCGTTTTTGACCTCATTTTTTCCGTCGTTTTTAACTCACTTTTTACGTCATTTTTTACGTCGTGTTCGGTGTGGTTTTCGACGTCAAAAACAAAACATTTTTCAATATGATACTCAAAATTGTCAAAGCTCATTGGATCCATAATATTCTTATACATAATTAAAATGTGATACAGTCCTGTTGAATTATTTCTTCAGGAAATTCTTCTCAATTTTCAATATTCTTTTTTATAAAAGAAATAATAGAACGAGAGAATGAGAAAATTAAGTTCTTTTGCTGAAATATATGGCTTGTTTTAAATAAAAGTAAAGTAAATTTTAAGCTTTGAAAATGTTAGGTTTACAAAGTTTTATTAGACATTACAAAATTAAGAATTGTAAAGAAGTTAAGTATGATTATGAGCCTCAAAATTTGATATACTGGAGTGTATTAATTGTATTAGAATATTATCATGTATTATTAATTAATATACTATTACATAAATATTTTATTAATATTGATGCATATTAAATAATTTTCTCATAATTATCAGTTGTTCTAGTCCCTCTATATATTATTACTCCTGAGTATCTCGCACAGCATCTAATATTGTTGATTTCTTGTTTACAAACATAAATCCACTTGTAAGCTCAACTGTGACACTTCAAAACACGGAATCTAACTTAACCAATCAGGTCTCTCTTAGTGAACAAGAAATATAGGTATACAGACGCAGCGATACTCGGAGACACAAAACCTAATTTAACCAATCAGTGTTTCATTGATAAAAGGTCAAGACCCTATTTCAAGAAGCGCATAAATCCTAATTACATTTATTTATTGTACCTACCTGATTTTTCAATTTCATACGAAACTATTGAAAAACTAAATAAAACTGTATAAGTATTGCAAAAGTAAATTATTGAATATTGCTTTACAAAAGAAAGATTCTTTTGCTAAAAAATAAGATAGGTACCTACTCGTTTCTTAAAATTATTAGATAGGTAAATAAATGCTAGTTAAGCCTAATGTTTTAATAATTGCATAGTTACCTATTTCACAAGATTATACAATATACATATAAGAATTAAATTTTGTAAAAAAGGAAGAGTGGCATAAATCGATAAACAAACAATTAAAAAATTTAATTGATGTAATTTAAAGGTTGATTATTATTAGGAAGACCCAAAAAATCAGTTTTCTTGAAATAATTTCAAATATTAAATTATTCGGGACGACTGAAAATTTCCGAAAAATAAAATTCCCGGCACTAGAAAATTCCTGACAATGGAAAATTCCCGGACACAATTATTTTAATATAAATAAATAATTTAAATTATAATTAAAAAACATTTTTTAATTATTCTGTATTCGGTCGGTAATTTTCCAGCGTTGGGAATTTTTAATTTCGGAAATTATATATTATTGGCAATTTTATAATGTCGAGATTTTTAGTTTTCCGTAATTATTTATTCCTGAATTTTACAGTGTCGGGAATTTTATTTTTCGGGAATTTTCAGTCGTTCCAATGATTCAAAACATAATTTTCAAGATTATATTTCCCCTATTAAAATCGAATAGAGTAGGATTTCGTCCCTTTGTGCCAATAAGCGAAGGAATCGAATGGCTATTGATCCATCGTTTTAGTCTCTACTTTACTCAAAGACTTTAAATTTCGCTTCAATAGACTTTACTCTTGTCGACTCAACTTTGTACAGTTCCAATATTTCTCCCTTTTTGAAGAATGTGTCTACCCGCCGCATTTGAGCCCCGCGGGAGGTTGGCACGTTAAAAAAGGAGGGGAAAAAAACGATGATGGTCAACATCCGTATAGTTTACGTGAAACTGTATAAAAAGGTTTACTTTGCATGATTGAAAGTCTGCTGTACATAATGTAAAAAGTAAGAAAAAAGCACTTTATCACTTAAGTTAAAAAATTAGATATATTCTTTTTATTTTTTTAACGGGTCCAAAGAGAGCTCTTTTCTTTAAATATTGTCGCAACAAGGTCGTGCTATAGGGTACAAACATTAATATAACTAATTTACATTGAAAATTAAAATAATATATTCTTAGTATTATTTATCCATTATGCTTCATTTCTTATTGTTTATTTTCTAAGGTAACAATCGGTAACGGATGTATGGGGAATGAAAGACAAAAAAAGTGAGCAAATAAAACATTAATCAAATCTAGTTAGGAAGAAGAAGAAAATTTTAAATTACGAAAAATAGTTAAAATATCTAATGCTGCTGATTGATTCAAGATTTAAAGCTGATAGGATGAACACAAAGTTTAATGTTTCTACTCTATACACAATGGGACTTCAAACAAACAGAATATTTCTTAATAATTCTGTAATGTTGCCAGCATTTTTAATTTATCCAAAAATATTTTAAAAATAGCAAAAAATAGCAGTAAAGAGAATTTTTCAATATTGACCGTAAAGGAAAATGTTTATTTTTAGTTTATAATGTCATGAAAAACTTTTCCTCGAGCACTTTCCAGTTGCGAACTTTAAGCCAGATACTATAGAGAAGCTTCATGAGTTGGCAACAGTGCGGAGTTGATGTAAGGAAATTTTGAAATATATTCTAGTCACTGAGAGAAAATTACGTATATACATTTCAATATATCATATAAAGTAAACTCGAGTTTCAAACATCTCGTTTTCCAATCCACTTTTCCCACCCCCTTTTTCAACCGTCTTCTCCGAATGGAAAATAAGAATCACATATTTTTAAATTTACACTTTTCTCTCAGAGTGGAAGGCATATTCAAAATACCGAAGAATTTTCTGCAAGTTTTTGAGGTCCTCATTAAAGCGATGGTACACATATTCGGGTATACGGGGTGGCATGTACGAACTTATGTACTCACCGATATGTGCGTGCCAATACATATAACATAGCTCGTAGATTTTTACAAAAAGAAAAAAAAATACCCAAGATATACATTAAATGTATGTCGCATGTAGAAATATTTGCAGCCAGGATCTCTGGACTGCATTATGTATACATTTCATTGGAGCACGTGATGTACGTTGTAATTGCGTAACGGTCTAAGTGTATAAACGGTATATGACGCCTGAATATTGACGTAAACGCATTGACGTCAGCAATTTTATTGTCGTTTGTTGACACGAATACGTTACTATCTTAGATAAACACAATATATGAATATACATATATACATATATATATATATATAAGATACGAATATATAAATATATACAGTAAACGCAATATACGTTGTTGTAAATATCGATTATTGAATATCGCTCGTATTAATCGCCTATTTGACTTTCACTTTTTGTAGTGCGCAAGAAAGCCAACAGAAAAACGTGATTGCAAAGATCTCACAGTTGTTATCAGTTTAAGAGTGTTTCTGAAGTTTTTCAAATTTTTTCAGTGTTTCAAACGATTATTTTTAAAATATGAACTGAAATCTGAATACTGTAAATTTTAAAACGCTTCCCAATTCGGGCATAAGTGTAAAAACAGTGTCGGCCTTTAAGTGGAAAAATCACTAAAACTAATTTTTTCACTAGTTATTCGCTTAAAAAAATATTTCTGTGAAATTACCTATGCAAGCAGTTAGCAATGTTTGCTGGTTTATAATGAATTTTAAGAGATTTTTAAGGATTTACACTATCGTCGGAAATTGTCGGTACGCCTGTTTTTTTAGCAGTTGCTTAAAGTTCTCTAATTTTTAGAATCAGTTAAAATCTCTATTTTATAAAAAGATATTGCCAAAAAACCTCAAATTTTGATGTTTTCAAAAATGTTAATAACTCCGAAAATATTAATTATTTTTAAAAGCGCTTGGTCTCATTTTAAAGATAAATCATAGTTTTTGTGTACGTTATTCACATATTTTTGAAATTATTTTCCTTGCTTCTGCCATAGGCTGAAACTTGTACAAAAAAATCGTAAAAATTGAAATATCCATAGTTATTTACAAGAATTAAAAAAAAACAAAATATACCATATCTTAATCAAATGTAGTAAAATCTATTAAATATTAATTTAGTTTTTTTTATCCACATATGGAGCACAATCTTCATTTGAAAATTTACAAGATTTTCCGTACAAGTTTGAGCCTGTGGCAGAAGCTAGGAAAATAATTTCAAAAATATCTGAATAACGTACACACAAATATCTTTTTATAAAATACAGATTTTAACTTCCCCGTTGGCTTATTAGACGCAGAGTTTTATTAGCTTTCGTATTTTTTTGGAGAAAAATTTTTCAATTAAATATTATAAAAATTATAAAACTTTAAGCAACTGTTAAAAGACAGGCGTACCGACAATTTCGGACGGTAGTATAAGTGATTTTAAATGTTGTCGTGGAATTTTGAGGGATTTCAAGGAATTTTTTATTTTTAAAAGATTTTGTGGGATTTTAAGAGATTTTCTACTGATTTTAAAGGGTTTTAAGTGATTTGAAATGTTGTGGTATTTTAGCGAATTTTAGGGGATTTTGAAGAAGTTTCTAGGAATTTAAAGAAATTTTAAAGGATTTTAAGGAATTTTAAGTGATTTTTTGTGAATTCATTAAAAAAAATCTAATTTAGATATTATTAGAAAAGAGAAAATAATATACATAAAATATAAAAATAAATAATGTTGCCAGAATCGTAGTTAATTATTTATAAACAATTTTAAAAGCAAAATTGCTTTTTTTAATTCCTTAAGTATTTTATTTCTCTTCAAATCCTTCGAAATCATTTATAATCCTTCGAAACCCCTTGAGATTCTTTAAAATCCATTAAATCTTAAAATCCTTTACATTAATTTAAATTCCTTTGAGTTCTTCTGAAAATCACTTGAAATTCCTTGACATTTTTTAAACTATCCCAATCTTTTGAACTTTTCTCGAATTCCTCAAAATTTTCTAAAATTGCTTGAATTTAGTTTTAATTTAGTTTTTAAATTCCTTTGAATTTTTATTAATTCTCTCGTATTCTTTAAATTATTCTGAATCCTTTTGAATCTTTTGGAATTCTTTCTAAACCTTTTGAATTAAATGCAATTCTATATTGATTCTTTATTTTGAAGGAGACGTCATGAAAGATTTTGCCCTAAGGTGTCACATATTAGGCTAAGGCCGGCACTGACTAAAAACGTATTACTTTTTCAAACATTATAGTTGACGTCCATTATATCAACTTTGTTCTTAAGGACAAATAGTAAACAATAAAGTCACTATTTAGCGACCGTTCCATATATATTTTCTCCGGCTTCTTATTTTTAAAATAAAGAAGATTCTCATTAAAGTTTGTATTTTTTAAAAATATGTACTGCAATTTTAATTAATTTTTAAACTTCTAATGTAAGTGGGAAAAGGGCTTTAGTGCCTATATTTCATAATGTCAGGGCACTAAAGCCCTATTCCCACTTACATTAAAAAGTTAAAAATTAATGAAAATTCCAGTATTAAAAAATACTGCAATATTACTATATTAATAATACTATATTAATAAGTAATACTGCAAAATACAGTATAAAAAATACAAACTTTAATGAGAAGACAGACGTGCACTAATATATTTTTTGTCACTTCTAAAAATTTCAGCTAGATCTTTTCCTTAGTTTAAAATTCAGAAGTTGGAAAAAATACACATGATACCGTCGGTAAATACTGACGTCACAGTTTAACATTTACCCTTAATTAGTTACGAAATTTCTAATAAATTTGTCCTCTAAGTTAAGCAAAGGCGTGAATTATAATACGCATATGCGTTTTTGTATAATTACCTAAGTAATTAAAGCATGAAATGTACAATGCTTGAACCACTCTGCGCGCACGATTTACGCTCCCTTGTAATTAATCAACGCTGATATTAACATCTGACATACTCAGTTTAATATTGTGCGTTGTAAGAAAGTTATGTATGAGAGTTACAAACATATATCGTTGAGTTTTAATGAATAAAGTACGTAACACGCGATACGTAAGTGAAAAATGTCTACCCTGATTTTCCTTTACATATACACTGAGGCTACTTTTTTTGTCTGCTTATTGATTTTCTGTAAAGGTCACTATATTTTCAGTTTTACTTTGCAGAAGCAAGGGGTTCGTAATTCAATTTCTAGATAAATTCGTTTAGCGATTAAAGTCTCAAGAGACACGTAGTCGAGCGAGCTTTCGCTAGTTCGAACTGCCTTCGAGGCAGCGATACCTCGTGGTCAATATTGGATGGTGACGCCCAGATCTTCGACTTTGAAAATCTTTTACTCGATCAGGATTAGAATTTAGTTCAATTTTCGTCATGTCGGAAAAACTGAGAGTAATATAGCATCTCGCTGGATTCAGACTTCAGATTTTTTAATTGAATTTGAACTAGACTCCCTTTGATCAATTATTAGAAAGAGTTGAGTTCATTTTCGAAATTTATTACTAAATTGTTTAACAAAATTTTAATTAAATACAATTTTATTTTTCAAATAGTATTGAAATAAGGTTAAATATAAAAGGTTCTAAACTTTGATTCTTCATCAATTTACACATCGGCTCATCAACAAGCCTGCTTGAACTTTGTCGAAGCATCTACTTAACGAGAAACAATGATCCGCATTGTCAGATGAGTGGACCCAAGAGCTAAAAAAACGAAAAAACGAAGATATAAAACCAATAACCAACAGTGGTGTCTAGAAATATTTTTCAGCCCTCAAGGATTCTATATTAAAAAGCTTATATATACTGCTTCTATTTGAAAACAAATTGAACATTATTCCTTTCTCTACTCCCATTGGATTCGATGCATTGAAATAAAAAAGAAAAAACCTTATGTCGAATTGGAATATTCGATAAGAAAATACCATCTAAAAAAATAAATATATAAAAATTTATGAAAATACCACTTAAAAAAATAAAAAATGTGCACTTTAAGGGTATCACGTAAATTTACCGAAATTTAAAATTACCTATGTTAAATATTCCCGAAATTGAAAGTTCCCGAATATTGAAATTTCTCGAGACTTAAAAATTCTCGAATTTTTTGTTTCAAATTTATTTCAAAACTTTCGTTCAAAATTTTATTACAATAAATTTTTAAGAGAAACTAGCAACTATGATCCGCGCGCTCTGCACGCGATTAATTTCTCGTTTTTTGCAATTTCAAATCAAAGGATTTTAAATGTTTTAAGGTATTTCAAATGTATGCGAAATAATTTAGAATTTTTAATTTTTGAAGCATAAAAACTTGTAATTCCTGGTCTAGTTTCAGGCATCTCAATAAGTTTCATATGATTCCACAAAATACGGTTAAATCCTTTAAAATGACTTAAAATCCCATGAAATTCCTTTAAATTTCGTAAAATCACATGATGTTCCTTAAAATTACTTGAAATTCCTTAAAATATCGTTAAATATTTTCAAATTACTCAAAATTCCATGAAATCCATTAAAATTGCTGAAAATCCAATGAAATTTCGTAAAATTCCTTGAATCCCTTAAAGGTCCTTAAAATATTACTAAATATCCCATAAAATATCCTAAAATCCCTTAATTATTTAAGATCCTACAAAATATCGTCAAAATCCTTAAAATTTCTGAAAATCCCCAATAAATTGATAAAATCCTTTGAAATTTCTTAATATTATTCAAAATCCTAGGAAATCTCATTAAATTCCTTAAAATATCTGAAAATCCAATGAAATTTCTTTAGATTTTTTGATTCGTGACTACAATTGTTTTGACAACGAAAATAGTCTGAAGATAGTTTTCAAATTCGATACATTCACACAAATTCGCGCAATTTCCAAAACACCAATCAGGTTTTCGACAAGAATATGTTCGATATATTGGTAACATCACCTTTTTAAGATAGGATTTTGAACAAAAGTTTTGCAAATAAATTTTAAACAACGGTAATTTTTAATGTCGTGAAATTTCAATTTCGGGAATATGTAACTTCGAGAATTTTAAATTTCGGTATTATTATTTTTTTCGGGAATTTTCTATTTTTGGGAAATTTTTATATCTCGGGAATTTTCAACTTCGGGAATTTTAAATTTCGGTAAATTTACGTGATCCAAGGCCACTAAAATATATAGAGAGAAAAACATGCTTATTTATGGGAAAGACAGTAGCAGTCATAAGTTTGTAAAGGACGCTGAGGTAATAAAACACCAACACATTTACATGATACGAAAGAATTTTGGTAAGATAAGAGAGGACTTGACACCGTCAAAGATAACTCGATATTTCCCGAACGTTGCTTCAAAAGGGTACTTTTGAGAATCCAACAAAAGGGTTTCGTATAGCGCTATTACCTTGAAATTTTCTTATTTGTCCGCTCTGCAGAGAAAGAAAAGGATGTTCGAAGTCCTTCTTGTGCTACGATAAAAGTTATACTGGTGCAGTTGCGTCAAAGAAGGAAAATAATCTCAAATAGCCTCTGGCTCCCTGAATCCATCCAACTTTCTTGACCATCTTCATTAGTCCACTTCTACAAAGGAAAGATCTTGGAACAATAAAATCATTTTAGTATCATTTGGAATCATTTCAAATTTTGTTTCAACTGTATAGATTTATTCATAAATTTTGTATTGAGTTGAAGTCGTCTGACGAATTTTTTTTTTTCATTTTTTACATTTATTGAATCAAGAATATAAAAAAAAAGTTCCAAAAACCATTTTATTTTTATTTATTTACTATCAGAAATTTACCTGGTGTTGCTCGGGATTTTAAGATATTTCAAGTGACTTTAAGGAATTTCAAGGGATTTCATAGAGAGTTTAAGTGATTTTAGGGAATTTGAAGATATTTAGGACCTTCAAAGGATTTTTAAAAGAGTTTTAAAGAGTTATAAAAAGGATGTTCCAGATATTTCGATAGATTTCACAAGATTTCAAGACATCTTAAAGGATTTCATCAGATTTTAAGTGACTTTAAGGAATTCCAAGGGATGTTAAGAGATTTCAAGACTCGGAAATTTTCAGTCGTCCCAATTATTTGTATTTTTAAGAATAGAAAGAAAGATTAAAAAAATGTTAATCCTTTGAAATTGATGGGGATAATTTAAAGGAAGTTACCAGGAGGAATTGCCATTTCATTATTTCCAAGGTTTTAAGAAATCTGTTAACGGAAGCTCGACTGGGACAAGTTTCTTCGACACCCTATTTCTAAAGGCACGCAATATATAATCACGAATCAGGTAAGTAAGCGGTTTCTCGAGCTTCTCTTAAAAAGTAAATAAGCTCGTCGGAGTCTCTGGCGTGGCAAAGTAGATTACGGCTCTTAGTTCTTACCAAACAGAGTAGAGTTTACGAAATAATTTATTACTCTAAGTCAGTAATTTGCATAAAAAGCAGGACTGAGAGATACCTGCGTATCTATGTGGAACAGTCTACTTTACGATAATTACTATTCATTCCAGAGGTCCTTCTAATGTAAGTACTTAGTTGCACTAAAACGCATGCATTTATGTACTGACACCCCAGGCGTCTCATCGGGATCATTTTTCTTTCTTAACCATTTTCATGAAAATTCTTCCATATATTTAAATTTTTCTCATGTAATTCCCCCAACCTAAAGCCATTCAAAGTTGACTAAAGACATTTTACCTTTAACAAAATTGCTCCTGAATTTCAAGACAATATTTTCAAATAACTAACTTTATAATTCAGTTAGTAAATTTTCATTGATGTTACTTGGGAATTAATTGCTGACGAACCAAGGGGTTAATTTTAGCATTCGCTTTAAATTAGAGTAAATTTTCAACTTCAGGAGAAGCAATCAAGTTAACTTATCATGGATTAAGTTTCAAGTAGAAACAATGCTATCGACCCTAAAACTATCACTGGAAGGATAAAGGCAAAAGGAAGGGAAGCAGGAACGAAGTTAGGAAGTTGAATAATCAGGTACTTCAGTAACTTGAAATTAAGCTTCCATATTCATGTGTAAAATGGAGTTTACCCAACTACTTTGATTTTTAGTCACATTCTGAGTAACTATTTAAAATTTGTTTCCAACTCTATATTTACTTCAATAAATCGTGAGCAACTGAAATTAATCATGAATTTTTAAAATGCTGTGTTATAAATTTACAAGACATTATATTTGATTTCCATAAAAAGGATAACGAACTCAAAATAAGGTTAAGCAGAAGCCAACTGAGAAATTCTAGAGCTGATGATATACTCTCAACTCAACAAACTCGCAGCTTATCTTATCGGATTTGTGAACATTAAATATTTTATCTGCTTCTATTTTATACCGCTGCATTTTACTTGAAAATGTTTAAAACGCGAAAACTTAAAAGCTTAGAAATTGCCTTAAACGTCAAAATTCTCAAGGTTCACTACTTAATCTTAAAGATAACTGGAATGCAGGGAATGAGGAGCTTTTGAAAAAATATCTAGTGTATATATTTTCTGGAAAAAAAACTTTTAAAATACGAACTCAGTATCTCATGCAGGTTCAGCAATTCATTGCTTACAACACCCTTGAGTGCTTTTCAGATAAATCTAGTCAAAAACGTTCAGCGAAATTTTCTGCATAATTGCGAATAGTGCAGTTTCACTCAAGTTGATACTCGAATAGTGTTTCAAAAATAAATTTATAAAATAGATGAATCGTATTAAAAAGAAAATTATAAAATTTAAATTAAGAAAATATCATTAACACTCTACTCTTTAGAATTACAATCTCTATAAATTTCAGATTCACTTTTTTCGGAAATAATTATTTTATAACAAATGTAATAATAAATATTGAATACTGGAGATTAAAAAAAAGAGATATATTTTCACCTTTTTTTCAAACATTCGGCTTAAATTGAAAATCGTATATACTGGATCAAATAAAAGTAATCGAATATTGTTATTCCTAGCATTTTGCACACGAGTGTCGTAAATTGTGCGTCGTTTTCGACAGTCATACAAATTTCTGTTAGCCCGATATCCGCATAGATATCTGTTATGCAGTAAATTTTTCCGCATGTGCATATTCTGCAACATTTGGAATTTCAGCTGATCGTAAACTTCTGATAAATCAGAATTGAATTAATATTCCATTTTTTATTTCTCTTTCCGCGTATATTTTTAAAACAAATGTTTTTTTTTCTTCCTAAAATTGTATCACGATAAAGCCAATTTTCCAAGCTTTGAATTATTCGTTTCCGCTTGAATATTTCTCAAATAATCGTAAATTAATTATTATGGTAGTTATAAAAATACTTTCCTTTTTATTATAAATTTACACCCCTAAAAATTTAAAGATTTTATCTATTCTATATATTATAAAAAGATCCGTTGTGACAGGAATCCAGCCCATAAGACATACGCCCTTATTGACTTCTCCATCGATCACGTGACATACGCCCTTACTGATCCCTTCATCGATCACGTGACCTTAGGGCTTAAATCCACTTAAATCCTTCCTTTTCCCCTCTTATGTATTTCAATGAAATTTTTTCTAAGATGCACTACGTGGAAATAACCAATATAGTATCTCAAACTGCAAACAAATTGTATTAATTGGTTCATAAATGTACCTAAATATTAGAGTATTATTATTGTTTTTATTAAAGTAATAAATAAAATACTGGAATTCTAACTGGAATTTTAACTATATGGCGACAAATAAGAAAATTATATGTAACTCTACCTAAATGTAAAAATCCTGATAAATTGTTTCTTGAAAATAATTCAAAAGATGATATAATAAAATTATTAAAAATATTGTTTGGAAAGAAATTTTTTATTAAAAATTAACTATGTTTTCTTGGTCTCATATTAAATTAATAATATATAATATTAAATATGGTTTAGATGTTTTTATTAAATTTTTAGATATTTTGGTTATATTATATATGTATAGGAACAGTTTAATACAATTTTTGTTACAGATTTTTGAGATGCAATATAGATTACTTCCACTTCGAAACAATTTCATTGAATTTCAAATGAAATAAGCTTTTAGTATAGTGATCATGGTCACATGGTCACTATATATAAAAATTAACTGAAACATATATAATTAAAATATAATATACATTCGGTAAAGTTGACAAAAAATCAATAAAAAATGACGAATTATAGTTTCTATTAATAGTATAGAATTCATCAGAATCTTAAATGGGGAATAGGCGCGCGAAGCGCGCGGGGGGAATAGACCCCTTTTCTTTTATAATATGATAATGATCTTTTTTAAAGCAGTCTATGCTTTATTTATGAAAGCTCTTAATTTACTCTTTAATTCACGAGCTTAGGATCCCCTTTATAATTAGCGATAAACTTTTTCTTTTATAATTAAAAACAAAGTAAAGTTGCTTTAATTCCCTGAAGTTTTTCTTAAGCAGAGGAAATGCTTCCTCACACGTCCTAAATGCGCGTCTGACAAAGCTGCTTGTATGCCCTTCACACCTCAAACAAACCCTCGCAATGAAAAGTAAACGAAACAGCAACACCCCCACAGAACGAGAAACGTAAGATTGCTATAGGGATTCTTGTTGGGGAGGAGGGAAAGGGAACCTTAAACCTTTTAAGATTCTACTTTCTTTTTTATTCTCCCTTTCGATCTTAACCAATCCCCTATCGTGGAATTAAGTCGATAGGGCGTCAGTTTTCAGATTCAATTAAAGCTCTTCAATCAAGCTGAAAACTTCCTTAATATAAGTGAGAAATTAACACTTCAATAAATTTTTTCTAGAAATAAAAAGAATTATTGAAAAAATACATGCAAATGTTTCTTAACCATTTGCAGTTATTCCTGAAATTCAATTTCCCGAAAATTCATATACCCGAAAATTCACATAATATTAAAAAAAGGCATAAATTAAGGAAACTTTGTCAATTATATTAATTTAATATTAATTCGCTTTTTTTCTCTTCTTACTCAGAATAAGTTCTATTGACTTTATATCTCGAATATTATTTTTTTTCTTTCTGGATACCCACAAGCGGTCCGTTGATTAATTCGTTCTGCTTACAGTTAAGATTATAACTTTCACTTTTTATTCAATAGAGTTGAACTGAAAAAGTTTAACGAAAAACTTGATTTGACTTTCTTATTTATTATTAAGGGTGGTTTTTTACTTGGCGTGGCTTCAGTATTGATTTATTTCACCTCGTTAGGTCTTCCAGTTTTTTACATTCTCATTTATATTACTTTGATCTCGTTTTTCTATCACAAAAGCATTTCTTGCATGAACCTTATATGCCCTTTGGCTTTTGAAAAGAGTATCGTAAATTCATATTTCCCAATATGTAAATTGTAACTTTTCAATTTTAATTTAAAAGAAAAATCTAGTTTGTTAAATGCCAAAATTTATTACATTAAGTTCTCTCTCTTTACATACAATTTAATTATTATAAATGCAACTGATCTTCAGTTTATCGAACTATTTCTATCGAGTCCCAGACAGTTTATAAAATTCCCGAAATTAAAATTTCCCGGCACTGGAAAATTCCCGACCGAAAATTGACTACAATATAAAATTCCCAACACTGTAAAATTCCCGGCACTAAAAAGTTCCGGACAATGGAAAATTCCCCAAAAAAATTATTTTAATAAATAAATAAATAGTTTAAATAATAATTTTAAAAAATTCTTTTAATTATTCTATATTTTAAAAATATTTTTCAAACATTTTTAGATATCTTTTTGGGAATTTTCCATTGTCGGGAAATTTTAATTTCGGGAATTTTATAAACTGTCGGGAATTTTCTAGTGTCGGGAATTTTAAAGTGTCGGGAATTTTATATTGTCGGCAATTTTATAATGCCGGGAATTTTATTTTTCGGTAATTATATAATCTGGAATTTTACAGTGTTGGGAATTTTATTTTTCGGGAATTTTCAGTCGTCCCTTCATTAGTGTGTGTAGTGAGTCTCTTAGATTTTGAAAAAAGGGTACTTACACATTTTATCGTAGCTGCAGCGTTCTGCGGCGAAATAGTGAAATATATAATGGTGTTCTATATTTCTTAGTCGGTAAATATGCGGTTATCGACTTTTGAAAGGTTTCCCTTTTACCTGCTTATCCTTCGAGACAGGAATAGGAAGTAATATAAGGTACTATCAACCATTGCGCAAACTCCAACATGTTGGTAACGGTCGATTGGTATAGATATACTACATCTAATCTTCTTGAACTTGCACCACAATATTAGCCAAGTTTTGGGTATCTCTCCACTTGCTACCCATATAATTAATACTTCAAAGGAGCGATTAAGCTATCCAATTAGAATTTAATTTTAAATAAGGATTGCTTCAAAATTTTGATTTCAACATCTTGAGCAATTTCCATTACTTTGCCATTACATTTCCTGGCGAAAGTCTCGGATTGGGAATTCATTCTGAACCAATCCGAATCATTCGATCATTCCGGAATCTGTATCCGAACCAAACAGTTTCATTCCGATCTAATCCGAAGGAAGCTTTCAATCCGAATCAATCTGATGTCCATTAAAAATCAAACTATAAAGTTTATTTCTATAAATATAATTCCATTTAAAGAATAAAAACTGTGTTTTTCAGTAGAAAAGAAGCTACATAAGTGGAAAAGATGCAGATACAGTCAGACGCACTTTAAATCAAATTTACTGCGTCTGACAATATCTGCACCTTTTCCACTTATGTAGCTTCTTTTCTACTGAAAAACATAGTTTTTATTTTTTAAATGGATTTACATTTAAAGACAACATATTTTTGCCGAAAATAAAAATTCCCGAAAAATGAAAATTCCCGAATAAAAGTAATATGTGGGCGTCCGCATGAAAAGGGCCCTTATTGTCGGTTTTAGTTTAGGAGATATTCGCGTTTTTCTAGTTTAGGATCAAAATTGACCATTTTCGGATTTGTGTGGGGGATGATACGGGGGACGATATTATGACTCATACTGAAACCTATCGGCATCATATTAATGTCTCAAATGCAACCGGAAGTGGGTGTATTTTCAGTTTCAAAAAAAAAAAAAAAAAGGGCCCTTATTGTCGATCGTCATAAAAAGTGCAGCATTCTGTTTTTCAGTGGTATATTTTGGGTTGCTTTGCCCCTGAAACACATCAGCTGATGTTTTGAAACAATTTCGGTTTCAATCAAATTTTTTATTTGACGTGAAAGTTTCTATAAATAAGTAACTTTTTCGTTATAATTTCCGTTTAAATGAAAATTTTATTATTCTTTGAATTCAGTTTCTAATAATATTGCACATAAATGGTATAATTTCAGTTGAAATGAAAATATTGATGTTGACTTATCTCAAATTTTAAGAGCGTTAATTGTTTATAAGACTGATAATTTCAGTTAAACTGAAAATCTTATTGTTGACTAAATTAAAACATTAATAATTTTAAATGTTGGCAAAATAAAAATTATTAAAAATGATCTCATAACTTTTTTATTTTTTAATGTAAAAGAGTCATATTTTTTTAAATTATTGAAAAGTCTGCCAGGAATACGATTCCGAACCGTACTCCATAATAAAAAAGTAGAACAAAAGTTTTGAAAA
>JAUESH010000039.1:16203395-16216659 GCA_032275165.1 Synergus magnus
CGTCCTAAGTCAGGTCAAAAAACGTCCAAAGAACGTCCAATGTTCCAAATACGTCCTAAAAACGTCTTTGGAACATTTTATGTTTTTAGAACGTTATTTGGCCTAACTTAGGACGTTTTTAGGACGTCCTAAAAACGTCTTGAGACATTCGCGCCCGCTGTACATATTATTGACATTAAAAGCATTTTCTTCTCTGTTCAAAAATTTAAAAATAATCGTAGAATTAAAAATAAAAATTAACCATTAAATTCTATTATTCGAAGAAGAGAGGATTTCTGGACAATTGAGTACTGGAGAGAATTTATTTTCTGTTGTACGAGATAAAAGAGCTCATGTCGAATTTCATTGAAAACAAATCGTTTCGCGTACAGCGATAAAAGTAATCTCAATCCTCACATTTTCTCATTCGATTTCAAGAAATTGGATCGGCGCCAAAATAGAGCAGACTGGTCCTCTGTAATCAATTGTTTGTGGCTTTCAGGGCCGATAAAATAAAGGTCATGAACTGGATGCTCGCCAATTGGTACATAGCTCAGTTATCCCACATGATTGTTCATTTGTTGAGTCAAATAAAATTTTTCGAGGAAAAAAATCTTCAATTCCACGTTCTTCTTTCATTCAAAGCAATATTATGTATAGTTAAATATTTACAGACTTCATTGTAAGAAATATTTGATAGCTTCTATTCATCAATAATCATTTTCTTGAAGCAAAAAAATCTTCCTTAATTCATACGTTATGTATGTCATGTAATGAAAGAAGGGATCGTAGATTTGCCTCTCAAGAAGAGCCACTGATTCTGAGTTGATTAGAGAATGAAGTTTACCTTGTGACATGCACTGTATAACATTTTCAGAAGGGCGTCTTCTACATACGTCTCGAAGATACATAAATTTTAATCAAAATGACTGAAGATATATTTATAAGAAAAATTGGAAACAGAAATAATGATTTTTCATAAAAACTATACTGCAGATAAAATTTGTGCAGTGAAATAGTAAAATAATTGCTTTAATTTAGTGTTATAGAGAAATTTTACGTGAAGCTTGTATTTTTCTATCATAACTGAGAGCGATGAGAAAAATGGAATTAAAATGGAGTTAAGGATCTAGATTATGGAATTTCCTTTTACTCAGGTAATTGATGAACTCTGTCCCGGATAAAGGAGGCAAGATAATTAAATGTTCCGATCTTACTTCTTCGCTTCTTCATTAAAGTGGCTCCTGTTATTGAAATTTTGTTATAAAATTACACCAAACTATACGTAATAAGGTATGTCTTTTCGTATATCGTCTGCTAGATGCTCTGGCGTTAATCAATCCCTTCCGTGCAACTTGCAGTTACCTTGTTAGAAACTACATCTCCCAGCTCATGTCCACTCCTCCAACTTAAATCTACTTTGCACAATGAAACTATTGAATAACGTTCACGTATATCTCTATAGCTGAATTACAAGCATAGTTAAGCTTTAGTCGTCAAGTTTTGTCAGTCAACTCAACTTCGTGTTGCTTCAAATAATTTACATTAAAATTGTATTAAAATTTATTATATATTAATTTTAACATTTATATAATATATAAATATATGATATTTCAGATTTAGTTCAAAATACAAGGCAGAGTTTTACCTTAATTTTGAATTTATTTAAGTTTGCGAATTAACTTCGTGTTTTACCATATTCATATGATCGTTAACCCGATTCTTTGTCATTTCCTTATTCCACTTATTCCACTTCGACTCTCATAACTTGAGGACGGAAATAGCAGAAGGAAAATGAAAGTCATGTTGCTTGAACTCAACGAATATTTATACTTGCAATTTCCGATTACGATCGAGTGGAATAAAATTAGCATTAACATTAAGCTGAACGCGGTTCAAGAACCGAGTGCAAGTCAGAAAAGCTTGAATGCGACCGCATAATTTTCTAATACAAATTTTCCGCGATTTCTCATGGCACATGATTCTGAGTTACTTGGTCGACTTAATTAAAGGGCTCCGGCTCAACCCCTTCCGACATCCCATTTCACGACACGACGTCGTATTAACTATCCGTCGCCATCTCTTTTCTCGACATACCAAGACAGCGTTCACTTTAATATATGAGGTGCAGAAGAGTGAATAAAGTTCACTTCAGAATTATCGAAAAAAATATTATATAAATAAAAGCTTCAAACTAAGGAAAGAATATTCTATAGAACATTAAAGTGTTCCAGATTATTTTTCTAACTAGCAATGTTACACGCACGCTACAGTGCGCGGGAAACATTGTATGGGTAATTAATAATATTCAAATACAAAAAAGGGAACGATTGAAAATTCCCGAAAAATAAAATCCCCGACACTGGAAAATTCCCGACCGAAAATTTACGATAATATAAAATTCCTGACACTGTAAAATTCCCGACAATGGAATTTACAGCGTCGGGAATTTTTAATTTTGGGAATTTTATAAACTGTCGCTAATTTTCTAGTGTCGGGAATTTTATATTGACGGCAATTTTATAATGCCGGGAATTTTATTTTTCGGTAACTATTATTTATTCGGGAATTTTACAGTGTCAGAATTTTATTTTTCGGAAATTTTCAGTCGTCGCCAAAAAATATACAAAATCACATAATTTCTATTTGAAATTCAATATTTGTAGGCCCTTCAAATAAAAATTTCTTCAATTTCAAGGAAAGTACATTTGATACATGAAATTTTCAGATTTTAAAGAATTCTACACTGTTAAAAATGTTTGTAAAATTACTATACTTTTAATATACGAAAGTATATTAATTTTAATATACATGTATCGAACATTAAATTAATATACTCATGTGTTGCAATATTAAAATACGTGTATATTAATCCAAGTATGCCACGAATGCGCACAACGTTCTGCCCATTTACATATATTAATTTTCATATGGATGTATATTAATTCTACAACATAGTGGTATATGCAAATGACTTTACTCACTGTATATTAAATTTCGATCAGTTTTTTTTAACAGTGTAAGGGTTGTAACGAGATTTATTGGGATTTAAGTAATATCAAATAATTTAAAGGAAATGTTAATGTTAATGGTCTTAAATAGTGCGAACATTGATTTGATGCGACAATACCATGCTTTCATACGGCTTGTTGATATCCACTGATTTTGGTACAAATTGAACAGAAGAGAGTACAAATACGTAAGCGAATGCAATAACGAGATTGCATTGTGCAGGTTCAACCGATTATAGTGAACACCGAATGCCCACGTATACCTACCGCGAGTCCACGAATATATCCGTGTATGTCAGCAATTAACTGTCAATTAATGGAAGTCGATTCGAGATTTCCAAACGTAAATAAACCTCGGGTTCCACTTCTCACAGGGCTTTGTGTCCCACTAAGGTAGACCTACGAATTTCGTCCTTGAAACGGAAAATACCTTTCAATTTTTTTCACTTGGAATATAATATACATATTTATAAACTGGACATTATTTACTTTCCTTAGAATATGAATAAATATGAATATGACGAATATGAATGAAAAAAAAGGACTCAATTTATAGAGTACTAATCTAATACTAATTGAAGACATAAACATCTCATGCTTTCGATTAGCGGCCCTTGCCAACAAGACATTTTTTTATCGTTCAGTTTATGGCAACTGTTAGGCTTCATATCAAGAGAAAATTTTATACGTTTATCGTCAAAGCGTGACATGAATTGAGGAATTCAATATGAAATTCCGCGGTACTTATTGCATCCAAATTTTACATCGCTCTTTAAGCTGCTGAGTTTGCTGAAACTTTTATTATATTACATACGAATAATGACATTCCTTTATTAAAACAAACTTAAGATGCTGATATAAATAAATATTTTTAATGTTCTCGTCAAATTGATTGCAAATGAAAGCTATACCACAAATGAGCCTTTTATAAAATGAAAAAGTTCATAAAGATCGGAAAAAGTAACAATTCCCGAGTCAAAATTTTAGCTCCTTTTTAGACCTCTAATTATAGGACTTAATAGGGCTTAGGAGAACCTGTATAGGGTTTATTTTCTATTAAAATTAGGCCCTCTTTTAGTCCTTCAAGTTGGCACATAAATCCATTTTTACCACCTAGCAGGGCTAAAGGAGGGCTTAATTTAAACTCTCTTTTAGACCTCCATATGTCCCCTTAAATTGCTTTTTGTGGTTTAATTCATTCATTGCCGTTGTTAGTATTCGTTATTATTGTTAAATCTTTTAAAAATCCAAAATAATTCAAATTAGCTACGAATAGAAATTACTATAGTTAAGACTTATGATCGTTAAGTAGTAAAAGCAAATATAGTCAGACATTGATCTAAAGTTGTTGATGTTCTCTGTATAATTGATAATGTTTGAAATAGAAACAGTTATTTTTTTACTTATTTATAATCGTACATGATATTCTACGCACTGTATCTATTCATACGGAAATTTTGATACGAATATACTAATGAAACACAAACTTCGCTTTTCACTCGACAGATGAATGCGGATTGAGTGCGTAGACGATTTAAGATTTTCATATCTTATTTTAAAGGAGAATAAAAATGTTCTTTTGAAGTTTTTTTGAAAATATACATGAATAAATATATATGTTATACTGTAGAGAAGTGTGTATCATACGTCAGAGATCATGAAAGGCATAAAGCCTCATGGCTTCGGGGTTTCGTGGTTCTTGTATCCATCTATGTCCTTAAGGGCTTTCCATGCCACCCATCAATTCGATTCCTCTCATGTACTTCAATGTTGAGTAATAAATGCAAAGATCTGCATCACAGATGCCCTCAAAACGGGAAATATTGCAGGAAAATTATTCTCATCCTGTCAACGAAAATCTCGACAGATTCTAAATATTGCTAAGAAGAGAAACATTATTATACACATATAATAATCTTACTAATTTTATTCCGTTTGTTCGTTTGTTCGTTCGTTTGTTCGCACTGATGCTTTTGTTTTTTTATCTATTTTTTTGAAGAGTGGGCTTCTATCATTAAGTAGCAGTTACAAATGTATATTAATGTTACGAACGAGTAAAATGCAAACAATATCGACAACCCCAGAAACAAGAAGCTATAGGCGAAGAGTTGTTGAACAAGATGTGCAACGACGATCTGACATTACAATTTCTCCCCTAAACAATTCCAAATTGTAAATACAATTTGTAAAGTATTGAAATAATATAATAATTTCAGAAATGAAAAGCGAGTGTTTTAAAACGGCTAATACATAAATCTTAAATAGGCATTAGAAATACACGTCCTTTCATCTTTGTATCGACCCGACTGAGGCGAAACCGTAATTAATTAAAAATAAAGAGAATACGAGAAGGATATTTAATTTTCCAATCAGAGAAATAATTTTAACTAATACCTTTCAGCAGTTGATATTTCACTCGTTCATTTACATTCCATTACACCATACTTTCATTGGAAACGTCCTGGAAAAGGAATTTATGGAGTTAATGAGATTTTTCGAGAGTCAAAGCGTTTTCTAAGACCGAATATCGAAAAGGCTTATCTATTCAATTTGATGAACTTTAAGATCCTAAGTAATCATAATTAATATGCTAACTTTGGATTAATTGAGTGGCTGAAAGTAAAAAGTGGATAAAAATATTTCGTTTGTAAAAGTGGGATAAAAAAACTTTTCAGAGTAAAAATAGAACAAAATGAATTCTCAGAACAAAAATGGAACGCCAATACGACCGCTGATTGGTTTTCCCTGTTTCGTTTTTGCTCTGAGAATTCATTTTGTCCCACTTTTCCTCAAAAGAATTTTTTATCCCACTTTTAAAAACGAAGTACTTTTATCCACTTTTTACTCTTAGCTGTTCAATTAGTCCCTTTTGAGCAAAAATTAATTAGTCAGAACATCGCTTTCTATGTTCAAACTCATTTCTCACATAGTAACTGGCAGTAAATCCAAAATTATATAGTAAAACAGAAAATAACAGCAGATAAATAAATAGTAAAATAAATAACAGTAAACAAGAAATTAAAATTTATAGTAGAATTATCTTGAGAATTATGACTTATTGGAATACATATGTGTCACATCTCAAATTCCCCCTTTTTACGACCAAAAAATAATCGTAAAATGGAACGAACAAGATTTCGTAAATTGGACCAATCTATTTTTCTCTTTTTAGTAGAAAGGATATTTCATTTTTTTCATGTAGATATGTGATATTAGTATTTACTTTTTTTATTCATACAATTTTTAAGAGATTGGAAATATTCTAGAAATGGTAGAACTTCCAGACAACCCTTCAAACTTATCTGATACTTTATAAATATATATAAGTTTCATAATTGTAAAAGTTCCCCAAAAGAATTCGATGTAAGGAAATTAGTCAAAGTGAAGAGTTTCCTAAGATGAAGGCAGTTTTTCATAAATAACATTGTTCAAATTCTCTTTTTATATATTTTTGTGACAGCGATTGTGAAATTAGTAATTTTGTAAATTTTATGCTCTACTGAAAGAATGACAAAAGGTGCAGATTTTTTATTTCCTTTGTGACATGAATATTAGTAAAAGTGTATTTCATGCATTCGCGATATTCAAGAGGGGAATATTACTGGAATGTGGTTTTTACATTTGACGAGAATGGTCCAGCTTGTAGCAAGGATAAAAAGAGGAGAAAGAAAATCTTATTTTCCGGTGGTTTCGCTTGACCCACTCAACCATAAGGGATTTATTTAGTTTGGATCGGGGCTTGAAACGACAAGAGGAAGAAAACAAATCAAAGTCGAGATCCGCCTTCACTCGTTTATTGGTCTAAACTGATCTTTGACTTACATTGTTCTGAATAATAATATTTCTAAGAAATTTTTGTATAGCATTCTCTGGGTGAATTATGTACTTTTTATAAAGGCTGAGGCATAATATCAACAAACTAAATTGGCTTTTTGTTGCTCTGTTATTTGTATGAAAATCTCCGTGTAATTAGCATTTTATAATAAAAAATATAAAAAAATTTCTTATCTACCCCAAATTAATATTTTAAGAAAGAAATATTTATAAGACAGGCAAAATATTACTTAGAAATTTCTTCACCCATCTCTTCTATTATCATGGTCTTATTGCTTAATCCTGGCAAAACTTTAGCCGAAGTGTCTCGGAAACAGTTCATCTCGATGAGTCGTAAGTCAACTTTGGGCTTTGCAGAGAATCTTGAAAAAACTTCTCAAGAAAAATATTCGAGTTTCCGCTACACCAACATTCGCACCTACCAGTTTATACCCGATTCCTTTTCTTTCTGAGTATGTATATTTCATCCAAGTATAATCCGCGAATAAATCAAAATTCGTAGTCTGCTTTTTCGATATTTATGATTTATCGCTGGTTAGAAAAGAAATCTACAAAATATTGTACAGTCTAATGTAATAGCACGTGGGATTAATATTTGACTGAAAGTTAGTAAAAGACCAATCAATAACGATATGTAGTACGTATTTTTTTTATCGAAAGGTCACAAACGATAAAAAGAATAATTTTCGAATCATAAGATGTTTCATTTACAATCTTTATACCTGTATTAATACATTAACATGGGGCAATATAAATGTACGTAAATACACATTCTACGAGTAATGTAATCATTTTGGAATGTGCTTGGATATAAACCGTGGGACTCTAAGAGGCTGTAAGCTTACGAACAAAAGTGGAATACAGCCGGACCTCTCTCCTTTAACTATGCAAGTTACGGCCTCAAAGTCCAACGTATATAGTTATAAACTATTTTCATCGCCTTTTGCTGGTAATCGTAATATGCCTGCGTCCTTATAGTTAAGTGTTTTCGCAAATTTCAAATGCCAACATGCACCAATGAACAGTTATGACAAGAGTGCTTTTGAACATAACTGACTGCATTTTACATCTATAATGAAATTTACAAATTCATTTCATAGAGAAAATTCCTTCATAGCGCGAACTTATTTAACATTACTAGCAACGATGATCCTACGAAATCTAGTGAAATTCTTTTCAATTTCACTTTATACCTACTCCTTAAAATTACTAAAATTACTTAATATCCCACAAAATATCGCCAAATACCTTAAAATTATTTAAAATCCCATGAAATCTTGTGAAATCCCTTGAAATTTCGTAAAATCCCTTGAAATATCTTGAAAGTTTCTATAATTACTTAAAATTTCTTAAAATTCCTTAAATCTCTTAAAAGTCCTTAAAATCACTTAATATCTCATAAAATATCGTAAAAACCCTTAAAAATTACTTAAAATCTCACAAAATATCGCCAAATTCTTTCAAATTATTTAAAATCCCGTGAAATCCCTTGAAATTTAGTAAAACCCCTTGAAATCTCTTAAAAGTTCCTCAAATTACTTAAAATTCCTTTAAATATTGCTAAATCTTTTAAAATTACTCAAAATCTCTTAAAATTCTTGAAAATCCAATGAAATTTCTTAAAATCCCTTAAACCCCTTAAAAGTCTCTTAAAATCACTTAATATCTTATAAAATTTCGTAAAATCTCACAGAATGTCGTCAAATTCCTTTAAATTATTTTAAATCCCTTAAAATACCAGAAAATCAAATTAAATTACGTAAAATGTCTTGAAATTCTTTAAAATTTCCTAAAATTACTTATAAATCCACAAAATATCGTTAAATCCTTTCAATTACTTAAAATCCTATGAAAGCTCATGAAATTCCTTCAAAATTACTTAAAATACAATGAAATTTCGGAAATTCTTAATTCGATAAATATTAAAATCGTAAAAATCTTAAATCCGAGTATAACCGAGCCAAGCGCTGCTTAACTTCGTTGATCGAACAGAAGCCTTAAACAATTCCATGCGCCCATCGGACGTATAATATTCGGAATTATGGCAGATGAATATAAAAACTACAGAAAGTTTCTTCAAGTTTTTCAACTGTTTTTAATTTTTCTCTTCCTTTCTGAAGACTTTTATCAAATTTTTGAATTTTGATGCCCTTTGAAATGAAAATGATAAAAAGATCGAATATAAATCATCATTTTTCAGAATCAACAGAGAACTTACGCTTTTCGCTTTCCGCTCTTCACGATTCAGATTTCACCTTTAAATTATGAAAGTAAAGTATAAATTGCTTTCTTTATATTTTAATTGTAAAAGCAACATGGTTAGAGCAAGATGGTAATTCGACATAAATGCAAACAGTATGCAAATGTTTGATATTATAATTCAATTATGTAAACCAGAAACTTGCATTGGTAAGTTAGCGTTCGTGATTGCAGGACTCGCGGGACGACTCGCGAATACGAACTGGTTCAGCAAATATTTATTGAAGTATACCTAAACCATAGCATCGCTGCATTGATATGTACCGCAGCGTGAATTCTGGAATTCTGGTACGTATAGCTCATGTTTCTTCGCAAATTTCAAGTTCCTGCATAACATTCAAGCTTTTTTTTAAAGTTGCTAGTTTTAAAAAAAATCACATATTAGAAAAGAAAATGTGTGTCATTAAATTTTACGTATTTTCGTAAAAATTAATTATTTATGCAACTCTCTGTATCGATTGCAAATAAATGCACTCACGGATTTTAAAAAGTAGATTGACACTACCCTGACATTTTTTCAGCTTTAGTTCCTGATTGTTGGAGTAATTTTTTCGTTGAGGAAAGCTCTGCGGATTAAAGTTTGAAAAAGCCACAATGTATCTCTGTGTGATTTATATAATACATATTCTAGGCAAGTACAGCTGCTTTTTCCATTCTTTTCTTCACCATTCACGATCCCATTTGAGCAAAAGTCTGTCTGTTAGCAGAGACGAAAAATATCGGACCTCTTCCATCCACCTTCGCCCATTATTGTACCTACCCTTCCGGATTTCACGCCTAGCAACTTTTACTTATTGGAAGCTTTAGAGTAGCTTCTAAAGAGACTACCACTTTTGTTGTGTGGTTACAAAAAAAATTAAAATGACTAAGTGAAAAGAATATTCTTCTACCTTAAATTTTTCGGGAAGCAAAAGAAGGTAAAAAAAGGTACAAGTAAAAGGTAACAAAACCTCATTTTTGCGCGTGTTACAAATAAAGAGCATTGTATACTAAATTACTAAAAAGATCTTGTTTATCTTCCACTTGAAAAAGAGAAAAATGTCGAAAAAAAGCGAACTGTCTGTTGTTTTTGAGACAACTCTACTTCGCAGTAGTAACTTCGTTTGTCGAGTTTCACGGTTCTAAGATTAATAGTTTTTTTTTCCTGTGTCGTATCAAAGTGAGCTGAATTTCCCGAATACAAGAAACATCAATTTTTCTTCAGAGGGATACGACCATTAAATTTCTTATTAAACTTATGTAATACGAAAATAGCTCGGAAAATAGAGTAATAACTCTTACTTTATAAAAGATATAAATATGTTTGACGACATAAACTGATAGAGTAACCCATGTAGAAATCGCCTCATTTGTCCCCATGTCAATTAGAGCGGTGGTCAGATCCTCGCTAGAACAACTGGAATAGTAAAATCTAGTCAGGACCCTTTAAGGGACTGTTAGGATTTTCCATTCTTTGTGACTAGAAAATCTATGCACGTCTAGTTAGGCCCCAATCTTATATTTTAACCAGGTTTTAGTTGGGCCCTGATTCGAATAAAAGAACCAAGAAGTTCTAGTCAGGAACTGTTTGGGTCTTAGCCAGTATGGTTCGTTTTACTGAAATATTTCCAATTTCTCACCAAAAGAAAAAAATCATAATATTTATGATATAGATATTGAAAAACACAGTTAAAAATAAAGTTGTATGAGTTTTTACGGCACATTTGAAAAATCAGACCCTCGTCCACCCGATTAGAAATAAGGAAAACTAGCCAGGGCCCTACTAAACCTCGATCGGAATTTCTACATAATAATATAAAGCAAATAAAAATCTATAGATTATTATTTGCTTTATATTATTATTTATTACACGTATTATTATTTGCAAATAATAATCGATAGATTATTAATTGCTTTGCTTATTATTTGCTTTATATATAGAATCATAAATATCCAATCATATAAGTTGACGAAATTGTGTATTGCTTACTTTCGTAATGTATCATGGAATGCATCCATATTTGTAAAATCATTGATGAATTGTTGACTAGGATTAATAAATATTAAACGAATTTAAAATAATCGTATTTCTATCAAGTGGCAAGTGATTTAGAAATCTGTCTATTTACATTTAATTACAGTGATTGCAATCATTCAGCTTAAAATTTACATTCAACTCCATATTTAATTGTCATTTTTATTATGCAGCATATAGTCGGAAACAATCGACATGTGGATTTTCTATGTAGCCTCCCCGAGTCGAATAATTGACACAACATGTAGAGTATACAATAAAATTAACAAACGACGGAATTCAAATAAAAATTTAATGGAAGCAGGAGAAATACATTTTGAAATAAATAATTTCATTCAATCACAATATGTTATACTCTCTAACAAATAATATACCATTTCTAATATATAGTCATAAAATATATTAAAACTCAGATTTATCCGCTATCTATATTCGATTATTAATTTTTAATAATGAAAAAGGGGCAGAATAGATCATCTGGATGTGGTTGCGACCTATTTTTTTTTTTAATTGATATTAATATATATTGTATAGTTATATATATATATATATATATATTTATTGAATTGAACTTTCATTAGGCACTGATATATATTTTCATTTAAATACTACTTTCGATACTAAAATTAAACACAAAGTATTGCTTCGAAATGTCAAATTTTAAGGCTTTCAAATTGAGATTTCTTCGGCATTACTGTGTGAAATTAATGAAATTTGAACTCTATTCGAAAGATATATGTCCGTAATATTTGTAAATTTTATCATAAACTGTTGAAATTAAATTCCTTGATGTTTAAAACTGGCTGATGAAAATTGACAATAGGATTGAAGTTAACTCTTAAAATTCGTGATATTTTCATTTCAAATTAAATAATTTTTCAAAATTCGAAAGTAAGTTTTTACAATGAACACCAACATTTAAAATTAATTTCTACAAAAGGAAATAAATATTAGCACATATAAATAATACAATTTTACTCTTCGAACATTCAGGAACATTATACATTAATATCAATTTTTTTTTTAATTAGGTCGCAACCACCCGTGTAGAAATTGTGACCGGGTTCTTCGAAAAATCGCACACTCGCTTGGGGATTCGAGCCTCCGACCTAACATCCTAAAACCTAAGACGCACGCTCTAACCGACTGAGTTATTTAACCGCTTGTACATCGTTGACAAAATCTCAGCCAAGCTTTTTCGCTGAAAAGCCAGGGATAATTGCGAGGATAAATATTTAATTTTTTTTGTATTACACATTTAATAAATAGGTGGTTTTAAATATGTTTTATTTTCAAAATTTTAATTGATCTGTTATAAAACCAACTATTTTTTCGTGAAACTTTATTTACATATTTGTATTATTATATTATTAGCTATTTGTATTACAAAAACTTTTTAATTACAATTTTTTAAAATTATGTTTCAAAAAATGTTTGTATTCGCGAAAATTGAAATTTGGAAAATTTCCAGACCAGATCTTGACCGGAATCTAGTCAGATACAGACCAAACAATTAAGAAATAGTAAACCGGGCTAAATAAGGTGTGGCCCGGTTTGGCCAGGTCACACCAGGCTATTTCTACATGGGCACGTCCAGATGATCTCTCCTGGAATAACCAACAAGCAAATTTCCTCATCTGCTCTGAATTATATAGTTAAACATAGGAAGCTGAGTGGCACTAAAAATTAACGAGGAATCGATACTGCAATTTTCTTCAGCTTTTTTCCAGGATTTTGCAACATCTGTATTAATTTTGCTTCCTCATAGAGGAAGCTTTTTTCATATTTTATGAATTCAACAGTATAAAAACCGATGTTTTCATCTTCATCAATGTGATTCAAATTTAGGCAGAAACACGCGACTTCTGTCTTATTTTACAATGAATCATAGCAAATTTTTAAATCAACTAGCAAACAACCACGCGCGCTACACGCAAAATTAATTATTTTACTTCTTAAAACTACAAGTCATTCAAAAACCAATGAAATTTCCCTGATTCAAATTTAGAGTGCAGATTTGAAACAACAATGTATGCGAGATTTTAGGGACATTTCGTTACATCACTTTTTTTTAGAGAGGAGTTTCATGTCGTTTTTAGGAATTTTAAGGGATTTTGACAATTTTCAAGTGATTTTTACGAAATTCTAAAGATTTTTAGGATTTTTA
>JAUESH010000039.1:16259881-16273203 GCA_032275165.1 Synergus magnus
AATAACCCAGAAATGCCAAATTTGGAAACGCTTTTTATTCCACAATGATTGCGATTAATCAATTGAATATGTAAATGCATTTTGATCCTCTGAGTACTTCAGAATTATGTTTTTTTTTTTTGTAATACTTCTGTTTCCAGAAATCGTGACGACGCTCGTGTGGAACTGACTCCATGCAACTTGAAGAAATTCGTCAAAATCCTAAGAATATTGTAATATTACATTGTAATATTCACGTATTCTAATTAACAGACCTGATTTACTCCTTAAACTTGGTCGTAGAATGACTTTCTGGGTAGGAAGATAATTTTGTCAACATGAAACTTTGCAAGTATCGTGTAACTCCATGCCAGTGGCATACGAAGTGAGAGACGACAGAACAGGCAATTAAGCAGCCAGTAATTGCCCCGTACAAGTTGAATTGTACTTTGAAAATTCCACTTTGTACAATAGGGAACTGTCTTTCATGCATAGTCTAGTTTCAAATCAAGAAGGTTTAGAGTGCCACTCTGGTTCAATTTTTAAAGGTGGAAAATTTCTTGTTTTGTAATGAAACTATAATATGATTCTTTCTTCGTAATCGTAAAAATTACCAAGTGAGAAACTTATTTCCCAAAAGGTCAGAGAATTGTAATTGCACTATGATTTACAGTTATCATTCGTTAGTACGAGTCCCTTGAGTATAATGTTTGTGTGCCGAGTTATTATCAATGTCCTCAGCGACCGATGTAACTTAATTATTTTCCCGTAGACAGACCAGTTATAATTATGCCCGACAGCGTTGGCAAGGCAGCAAAGGAAGGTCGAATTTAATTAAAACTCACCCACCCTATTTATTAGTTTCATGATACATCTACCGGAGGTTTGATCTTGAAATTGTTTTTACTCTGAACAATTCCGAAACTGCTTTTTCTTATGAAAAAAAAAGAAGTTCAATTGTATGCAAGTAAATAAAGTATTTGTATAGAAACTGGATAGCTGGAATACCAAGTGACCTGCTTTTTGTGTCGTTGCACTTTCACAAAAGGAGCTGTAACGTCAGCCCTCGAAACTCTTACAGAAGATTTTATTCTAAAGGACTTTTTTTGTGGTCATTCTGCGTCTTCAATCGCCAACCATCACTAAGGTTTAACGACCCTTAGAACCCTTATGCCAACTTTATCGTTATCCGTGGTATAAATTCGTGCAACGCGTTACGAGATTTCACGGATGACATGCGAACGGCTTTGGATCAATGGTATGGTCATACAAAAATACATAGGTTCCGAGGGAAAGTCGTACATGTGTGCGAAATATCGTATTGTTCTTCGATCGAATAGACGAGCAACGCAATAAAGTTTTCAGTAACTATTATACATATATATATATATATAATAATTATAAGCGGAACTAACCAAAAATACCGAAAAAATAAATACCGAATACACAGATTGACGAAAAATAAAAATACCAAATTTCCGAATTTTACTATTAAAGAATTCTTGAATTGGGACTTGAAATTTAAAAAATTTTTCCAAGACTGAGTGGCATCTCTAAAAAATTTGATTCTAAATTTCTAAATACTTGTCATTAAATATTTATGCATTTCAGAATGAAAAATATTTCACAGAATTTCGACAGAGAATTTTCAGTTCCATGGAATGAATTTATTGCAATTTTCTCAAAAAATTCAGGGAATTCTCAAATAATTCATTAACTAGTTGAAAAAAGTAATCTGAAATTGTTGAGGAAATCCATGGTATCCTTTCATGCAGAGTTTGAAGGAAATTCTGCGGAAAGTTCTTAGGAATTTCCGCGTAAATTTACTAGGAATTCCAAGAAAACTTTTCACGTGAAATGTCAATAAAGAGAATATGTACGAAAGTTCTGAAATTCAATTTAATTGCTTCCGTAAAATGAGGAAATTTTTTAAACAATACATTAATGGTTTTAAATAAAAAATAAAAAATTTAGTTATTTTCAGGAATAGTTATTTATCTCATAATATTTTATCTATGTTTTTCTTTTAGCTCTAATCTTTATTATAAGACATTCTCAAAATTAAATGATTCTCAAATTCGTATAAATTATCAGATCACATTTCTACAAATTTCCAGGCCTAGTCTCAGAGTATTAAATACTTTATCGCTCCGTTGTCGACCCAGTGTCCATTCAGTGGTAATCCCGAATTCAAGGTGAAAGAAAACTGGACTTTATCGTGATGTTCCTCTCGGGTGTTTGAAAGGTTTTTGAGGGGAAAAAGATTTTCGCAACGATGCGGGTCTCGTACGTTTATGGTATCCAACTCCACAGAAAATGAAACGTGAAAGTGATGAGACTCGCGAGACAAGGGTTTCGAGGGTGAAAACAGATCGAGAACTGAAACGGAGCATAGGGGATAGGTTAAGGGAGTAGTAAAAGTGGGAATCCAAAACATAAAGAATAAATGGGCCTAGAAAACTCTAACTTATGGAATGCAGAAACTTAATTACAATCGTATTACACTCCGGATCCTGATTTTAAAGTTCGTCACTTATAAGAGACCGTACTTAAATTACGTAACACCTCAAAAGGGGGGAGGGGTTGAGAGATTCCGTTACGATTTTTTATGATAGGGGGAAGAGGGTTATTTCATCCATATACGTATTTTTTGGAAATTCACAAATGAAACAAATAACTCCCAGTAATTGTACAGAAAGTTGAGATTTTACTTTAAGTCTTTACCTGCAAAGCATGTAATATTCAAATACTAAAAATTTCCATTAATTTCAAGTCCCATGTCTTATTATTTCTCGAAACAAAAAATTACGTACAGTAAGGGGGGGGGGGACGGGGTAAACATATTTTGTTACGGTTTGTTACAGAGGGAGGAGGGGGGTCTTAGAGGGCCTAAAATGCATGACGTAATTTAAGTACGGCCCCTAACTGGGAAGAAGTCTGAAAAAATTTAGTGATGGTCGAAAAACAAAATTAGGAAACTTGAAAGAAACCGATGAGGATTTTTTTTTGCTTTTATACTATTTTCCATTCCTGATATTTATGAAAATCTCGAGGAACTTAAATAATTCTCTAGAGTCCAGTACCCTTCCTTTAGTCCCACCTTGTTGCTGAAAGCTTTGATTGAACGGGCAGACCCATGGTCTGGGTGAATTTCCTGGATGAAATTGACATCTTGTTCCTTATCGTTAACAGAAGCACAAAGCAACAAAAAATAAGCGTTAAATTTTTGATTCTAGATGAAAATTGACTTTTACACTTTCACTTGAAAATTAAAATTTTTCACCTGCCTCAGGTGTCCAAACGCAACGGGCAGGGCGTCTGGCATTTATGGATTTCTAAAGAAGAGTGATGTCCCTGATATATTAGCCACTAACTAGGTTTTACACTCACACTTGACAAAAAACGTTGCTGGCTCTTAGTCTATAATAAGGTAAAGTCGTAAGAAACTAGAATAAAACAAATTCCAGCACCACTTGCGATCATTGATCACCTTTTCTCTTTCTTTTCTTTTATTTCCTCCTTTCTGCAACATTTCTTCTATTTATCTCTTTTCCTCTTACGTTTACTTTATCTCTCTTCTCTCAACGTTCGTTGATTTGACTAATGTTACTGCGCACTCAGTACCTTGCTAAGAATGCAACCTCATGAGCTAGGTAAGTGCATCGCCATTACATTCATCCTTTTTGCTCTAGAGAAATGTCTGTAAGGTTCGAAGAATACATCTGTTGAAGAAGCATTCTCCATATTCTGAACCCCTCTTTTATTCATAAAATATATAATCATCATTTTTAAAATAAATCGTCTCCACGATTGAAAATTTTTTTAAAAACCTCTTTCATGATTAAAAAATAAAATCTCTAAAGGAATAATTCATGCCTTTGCTTTTATGGGTTTTATATTTAAATTTTTAAAGTAAATTCGGAATTTAGAACAGTTTCTTCTAGCCTGAAAGATAAATAATACAGCATGGCTACAATTTTCTCGAAGTCACACAAGAACGATTAATCTTCAAAAACCAGCAAAATCCATAGAATAATCCTAAAAACTTTAACATAAAGTACAGGAGCCCTTCTTGCGAAAGTCATGACATCATTATACCTTCTTATGAAATTTACATTTTCCTAAATCCTGCTCGGGACGATAAAGTTCCGCTATAAATTCAAAACGATAGTTTTGAAGATTAGTGTCTTTTTTACTTCAAATCTCTTTCACTCAAAGTATACAATTACCGAAGAAATTTGATTGCTGAAGTTAATAAATATAATTATAACAATAATAGAAACTGTAATTTAAAATATGCCAGTCTGCCTTCAAGTTTACTGGTATTTTATTTTTTTTATGTTAATTCATTTTCATTCCACCGAATTACATGTATCCTATTTTCTGAAATTCATGACACAATACCTGTCTTAAAGATCTTGAGCTGAAACTCAATGCTTCAGTGAACATGACTCTTTGGATAATGGAAATCCACTTGAATACACACAATCCAGAATTTACTACCTCCAAATGCAAAATAATGTACAGAAAATTCGCAATTTATTACCTTGGAGGCAGAAATTATTTCAAGGAAAATATAAAATAACACAACTTTCAGTTTAGATGATAAATAAAAATCTAGTGAGTATTGGATGTTATAGTTAAATAATTAATATTCACAGCTCAAAATTGAGCTTCTTTATACAAAGCGAATCGGCTAACTTGAAGTTAAGTAGTACTATGTGAGTTCAGTCAGACAGTCACCTAATCGAATCTATTTAAATTTACAATTACCTGAAATTGAATATAACTAAAAATTTTTTCAACAAAAATTGAATAAAATACAAGAAAATGTTTCGAAGGTAATTTAAATATGAGAGTCGCACGTCAAGTACTATCAAAATGTTTGGCTCCTTCTGCTCCAGTAAATCGAAGCTGGCTTCGACTCCCACGGGAATTTAGTCCGTGACGCCAGAGAAAAAATTTGTTTTCGGGGCACATCCACCGTTCCTTCAGACGACGGCAAAATTTTGAGTAAATCTGAAAATGAGTGTGCGGAGAGTACATGAGGCACTTGTATGAAAGACCAGGAGAATGTAATACCCACTGGGTAATACTAAACACACGTTCTCATTCAGTCCTGACCGTGTGTTCGTTTTAGTACTTTCTTCTTTTCTTTCTAACACAGTATTCTACTTTTCATACTGACAAAGAAAAATCTAAGGAAATTGATTTAAACCCCGCATTATCCATCCTTTTCATGTAAGGACTGTTCTTACTTTTATTTATTTTTTGCAATTTTCCAGAAGTAAAAGTTTTCGTGAATGAAATCATTTCTTGAATTTCCATACAATCCTATCTTCAAACAGTAATGTTACAATACAATACCGTCGGAAATTGTCGGTACGCCTGTTTTTTAGCAATTGCTTAAGGTTCTCTAATTTTTATAATATTTAATTGAAAATTTTTTCTCCAAATAGTACAAAAGTTAATAAAGTTCTGCGTTTAATAAGCCAAAGGGGATGTTTAAATCTCTATTTTATAAAAATATATTGCCAAAAAACCTCAAATTTCGATGTTTACAAAAATATTAATAACTCTGAAAATATTTATTATCTTTAAAAGCCTTTGATCTCATTTTAAAGATAAATTTTCATAGTTTTTGTGTACCTACGCTATTCAGATATTTTTGAAATTATTTCCCTAGTTTCTGCCATAGGTTCAAACTTGTACGGAAAATCTCGTAAATTTTCAAATGAAGATTGTGCTCCATACGTGGATAAAAAAAATAACAAATCAATATTTTAATAGATTTTACTACATTTGACGGGATTCGAGGGATTTTACGAAACTTCAGTTTATTTTCAGGAATTTTAAGAGTTTTAATGAGACTTCATGGTATTTTGAGTAATTTTAAGTATATACATATATTTATTTCTCTCATGTACATCCTTATGGATATTTACGTATACGAAATGAATCCCTTATGCATTAAAAAGATTTAATTACTAAAGTCCTTTGAGACAATCGAATAGAAAACTTAGATTCTAAAAATTATAATCCACTTACAATCAATGAACTAATGAACAATCTATGAACCTTTCCCATTTTTTGAGTAATTTAAAGTAATTTGAAGGAATATCAAGGAATATAAAGTAATTTTACGAAATGTAAAGGAATTTCACCAGATTTTGATGGATGTTAAAGGGATTTTAAGAAATTAATCGCGCGCAAGGTGCTAGTTGCGACCCAGTTGCTAGTAAGCCTACAATTTTTCTCTCCAAAACAACTGATGTAACGAAATGTCTCGAAAATCTCGCATACATTGTTGTTTCAAGCCTGATTGGCTATTGAATGACTTGAAGTTGTAAGAAATAAAACAAAATAATGTTGGTTTGCTTGTTATGAATAAATTTTCAAATAAGATAATTTTTTTGTTATTCGAAGTAAATAAATTCATGAAAGGTGATTTTTCCATTTAATTTATTTTTTGTTCACATTTCCTTCCTAGAAAATTATTGCCGACATTATCAGCATTAGAATTTTAATTTTAATCTCTTCAGAGATTTTCTTCAGTTCCTAACAATGGAGACTTTCCTGAGGTCTGATACCAGATACCGCAGTTTATTGCAGACAGCCATTGTCTGTTTACTACGCCTGCCATATTCTACGCCCTTAGATATACGATATAGCATAATTTTCATGAAATAGGTCGCAACCAGCAGCTAATAAAAAAATAAGGGAAGTGGAGCATATATTTTGAAAAATAAGGGATCTTTAAGCGAAGCAGAATATTCACCGAATTCACTTTATAAAAAAAATATCAAGGACTCAAGGGCTTGGATAAACGAATGAGAAAATGTGGAAACATTGCAAATTTGAATAACACGTAAACTTGAAATTTAATCATAACAATTACCAACTTTGTTAAACTTGATCTTTTAATACAAAGTGAAATTTTAATTTATTTAGTTTTTATCAAAGGATCCGGTGCTTGTTAATTACTGACTCTTCTCTCCAGAGTTATACAAATTTTATAATTGTTTTTCACTAATTATATGTGATCCAAACCTTTTGTCATAATTTCAAAAAACACTATTGTTTCGAACTCCTTTTCCACACTTTTTCCCACATCTTTCTCCAATAAAAATCATAGAAAAGGAAACGACACATATTTTCAATGTCAGTGTCGTGAATGTATGAATAAATTGAAAATGTTAAAGTTTGAATTTTGTCGCGAGAGTCTTTTCAAATTCTCATTTTCCTATTTTAGAAACAAAATTCTCTTAATACATATCGACTTTTCTGACAAAACTTGCGGCAGACCATAACTCATACATGACAGCATATGCGCATATGATTCTGAAAACTCTGTATGTGCAGCTAAAACATCGGATATCCATTTCAAATTTGATTTTTATACTCTTCGATTTCATGCGCGAGAGGTGGGACATAACGCTGAAAACTCTCGTCACTACCTCTCTTTTATCTGAGAAAACAGGTAGTAATAAAAAATTCTGATTTTCTGGGACGTAATACAAAACTGACCACAAAGCGTTGACAGAGATTCATTGAAATACGTACGTGCAACTCTACCCTCTGAATAACGTACATTTGCATAGAAACTCAAATTTACATGATTCACATTCACGTCGCCCTTCGTGCTCTATTTTTCTTAATCGCAGAACACAATATGTGCACATGCATGTTGTACTCCGAATAATCTAATTTTTAAATTAGATTTTCAAAGTATGAGAATAAATTGATGATTCAAATAAAAGATTTAATTTTAAATCTATATCTATAGAAAATCCATGGAACCGGAAAAATATAAAGCGAATATAATACAATACATACAATTTTTTGAAGAAACTTTGAATAAGAATTTAAATGACCGAGAAGCATGCTATCGAAAAATTAATCATTCATTACTTGTTTTCTTCTTGTACCTTTCTTTCTACTTAGACGAGTCGATATATTCTTACCCAAAAGCAAAGGTTGAGTTTTTTGTTTCTCACACAAGTGCTGACAAACGACCCGACGAAAAAGAGTAGCTAATGCGCCCTTACTTTGTTACGCGCGATCCATTAACCAGAAGTGGAGAAAAAGTGTAAAAAAAAAGGCACGTACGTTTGGCTATTGGGGAATGGTCGGAACGTAGGGTGAAAAATTGTATGAGCACTTCAAAAAGGAATTTTCTCAACGCGAACCTGTCGCATGCCATAAATTTTCCTAAAATATGTAAGTCACAGGGATTGAAACACTTACAATTATATTCTCGGAAATTAACCCACCTCAAAAGCTGACTCTATCTAGAATCCTTGAACGTTCTATCACTATTTATCTGGTTAACCTCTTCAACGTACGATTGAAACTTTATCTTTTATCCGTTCAAAAGAACCTGAAATTTAGATCAATATTATTCAATTCAACTGGGATTTTTTCCCTTTTCCTATCCTTTCTACAAACTGAACTTAAACAGTTAATAAACAGTTTTAGCTACAATTAAAATAAAAAAAAAAACGAAAAATCCCGAAAGACGAAAAATATTATCATCATAAAGTTTCAGAGTGCCGAGGTGAACGTAAATCATTAAAAGCAGCCAAGTTTAAAATTGCTTCCTCCTACTTGAAAATTAAGTAAGCGATATTTATGTGACGTCCTCCCTTTAAGTCGCATTGAAGATATTGCTAAAAAGGGGCTACTTACGAAGCAAGTAGGGAACTCATGGAACGTTAAACGGCACCTCTTGCTCCTATCTGTAAAATAAATAAAATAAATTTATTTCTTGGGGCAATCATTCACTCCAGATTACACGAGTAAGGTCGGGTTCTGAAATATACACGGAAAACTGGATATTATCCCGTAATATCTGAGTATTATAATATGGGACGACTATTTAGATATTTAAAGATATAATACTTCAAATATTTTAATATCTGGATACTAAGTTTTAATATCTGAATATCTAGATAGATATTTAGATATTATACCTAAATATCTAAATTACATGACTGAAAAATTCCGAAAGTTCAAATGAACGAATTTTTGTATTAATTGTCTTTCAAACTAGAAATATTTTTAAAATATTTGCATTGAAAATAAATTTTGTATGAAAGAAACTTGTAATATCTATTGTTTTTTTTATTCGGAACAATATTTCTGGATAAAATAGAATTGGGAAAAAATATTTCGTTCATTTGAACGTTCAAAACTTTTGGTAAATTAAATTACGATTTCATATCCACTTTCCTCCGTGTATCTGGGGACTCTGTTTTTCCACTGATAGATATATATCATGGTTTTATTCTATACAGTCATTTTTATAAAATCTGAAGTAACGGCACGAATGTCGGACGAGGAATATAAATTCACAATTTTAAGTGCACTCAACGCAGATCGTTAGCGATATTGACATAAAACTATATTTCCGCGTTCTGTTCTTGAAAGCCATATACGTTATAAAAATATGCAGGTAAAAAATGTAATGAATGGGAGAATTAATTTTGCTGGGAAATTGGTACAAATGAAATTTCAAAGTTTTCTGTCAGTTTATATCAATAGTGACATAATTTTTCTCTGACTAAATCATTTATAATTTTTACGTAATAAGTCGTCTACATTTATCTCTGATAGAGAAAATAGTTTTAAAAAAGCATCAAGTGGATTTTCTGAGGGAAAGGAGTGATATAAATCAACACGGGAGATTAAAGAATAAAATTTAATTGGATCCTGGGAAACTACTATTGACCATGAATATTCAATATGTGGGTTTTTTGTAATTCGTTCTTTCAGTACTGCAACCGCAAACTCACTCGAAAGAGAAGCGAAAGAATTAAAACTCAAGAGCTTTTTGAATAACGAAGACTTTAAAATCCAGAGGATGAAGTAAAATGGAAGACGGACTCAGGGGTTGAGCGATGTTACCTCGAACTTTATAATTGATGAACCATTTCGATACTGGTGCAAGAAAATGATTTTCGCGGAGAAAAAATCTCCAGGGCGAAAAAATGTTTATTTAATTTCGTTGGTGATTGAAATTTCAGACGTCTAGTCTGAAGATTTTTTTTACATTTATTGGAATAAAAATATTTTAAGAAAGTTTCCAATGTTATCAAAACCCTTTTGATGTATTTATTTACTAGCAGATTTATCCGGCGTTGCCCGGGATTTTAAGAGATTTCACAGAATTTCAAGGGATTTCAAGATATTTCATAATATTTTAAGGAATTTCAAGGGATAAAAAGACTTTAAAGGATTTTAAAAAATTTCAAGAGATGCTAAGAGATTTTGATTGATTTTAGGGGTTTAAAGGCATTTTTAAAAGAGTTGAAAAGAGTTACCAAAATGTTTTTTCAGAGATTTCATAAGATTTCAAGACATTTTAACTGATTTTAACGAAGTTGAAGGAATTTGAAGAGATCTCAAAAAAGTTTAACCCTCATCAGTCCCTCATTTCGCCAGCTTAGTCATCTTGAAATTCCCTAAAATCACTTACAGTCTCTATAAAATCCCTTAAAATTACTTGAAATGTTGGTTTTTGAAACTTTTTTTTGATATCCTTAATCCAATAAAAATAAATAAAAAAAGTTCGTCAGACAATACGTCTGCAACTTCAACCCAATTTTAATTTCTCTATATTTAAAATTATATTTGACATTCCCATTTTTTAAATTAAATGCAGAATTTGATTAAAAAGTTTTTTTCATTTGTTGGAAAAATGTAATCTTTCAAATAGTTGGGAAAAGTTTCCCAGTAGTAATAGCCGTTTCCGGTCAGACCTGCGGTGTGAATCAGTTCAAAGAGAATTTAAATTAAAATTGTACAAAATTTTAGGGACATTCCGATTTGAATTATAACTTGAAGAGATTCCATGAACATCATATAAATAAGGAAATAGTATAAAGGTTATATTAATCGAATGTACGAATTTTTTTTGTGCGATTTTTTTTAGCTATTGAGGTAATTACAAGAGAAAGAAGGAAACTTTAATTTTGTTTGAAATTCGTTTAACTCTTAATTACATTCTACTCACGGACTCGTTATTGGCAGTCAGAGTTGGCTTACCTTCTGCAGCGAATTTAAAGTTATATTCGAATCGTCGTCCAGAGTCAAGAAGGTACTCAAGTTAAGACTTAAATAGAGTATGAACAGAATATGAAACAAGATCAACATTACAGGCTCATTAAAAAAGACCAACTTAAAATTCAAGACGTGTTTCGCAAACGTTTACATTCTTCCCCACATTTCAAAATTTCATTCATTTATTTCTCATCTTACAATTAGATGTATAGTTACAAAAATTTTTAGACAATTTAAAAACAATCTAAGAGATGATTACTCAAAGCTAGACTAATTTGTCTAGACTATTTTTAAGTAGAAACTCTAATTTTCCTAAAATACCTCAAAAATATAACAATTTTCATAATAAATTATACTAATTTATTTGTCGAAAATTAAGCAGCGAATATCGTGCCAAATTCGAGAAATTCTTTTTAGAAGAAAGTGCAGAGGAAGCAAGTGAGCGTAAAATAATTCCATCTAGCGTAAATTTCATTCTCTTCTTCCAGTAGTTTTCACTGAAAAACGGGATATTTACTTCTCTACCGGATGTGTCCAATGTGTTGGTTCTGTTTTACACACGAACATATTGGCACACAATATGAGCTGATGTGTGCTTGGCCCAGTTCTCTTCGATGACTTTTCCCTTCGTCCTTCTTCTCACTGCTCAAAACTATTGTTACTTATTGTGACAGTTTCCCAACTATTTCGACGAGAAAACCGAGACATTGGAAAACCTTACTTTCCGGAATGACGAGACCTCTGTGTTAAATGAAATATCGAAAATAAGAATTTTAACTTCCCTTCCTTCAAGAACTTGATTGCCAATTTTCAAGTTAAAAAGAAAACTATTTTATAAGTAGTGCTATATTTTTTTCAAATGGAATATTTGTTTTATAATCCCCTAAATATTTAACTATAACTATATGACGCTAATAATATATCATATTAAAAACTGCAATTATAAAAGATACAAAAGGATCCATACATCAACAATATTTAAAGAGCATTTTTTGCATCTTTTTACATTTATTTTCCAGTAATTTCTGTAGAAGCGAAGAGTAATTACACAGGGGAATAAACGTCTCATAATGTTTGTAAAAGAAGAAAAGACAGAATAAAGAATCGCGACAGTTACATAAGGGAACTAACAGAAGAGAAAGACAATTAGAGTAGAGAGTTATCTAATCTTCCCCTCGAAGCTTTATTCATTTCGAATTTTCAGTACCTTTTCTTAAGATTTTCATTTATTTTCCGTCGATTTCGAGGAAAATATATTTGTTAACTGGTAGCAAATTTTAAACATCCTGAATAATTAAAAGCATTTAACTTTGACCCCTCACGATTTTAAATTGAGCCAAACAACTTTAACTCTTTTTAACATACTAAGCACTTTAAAATTAAAGGTTTTTCAGTTTGAATAAAATTACAGATCATTTTCCTAAAGAGGAAAACTGTTAGAATTTAAAAACTGTTAGAATAGAAAAAGGTTAGAATTCTCTTTACTATAAATTGTATTTTTTTACCCACTGAGTCGTTTTATTTGATATATAAATGAGATAATAATTAACCTTTCAAAAAAACAAGATAAGAATTCCAGAAATCGAGAAGTTAAGATTAAATCTGGGCGGAGGATGAAGAATATATTGGATCTGAACGAAATGAAGAAATTGCACAAAGCACCTTGTGTCGAAATAAGAGAGGCTAAGATCTTTGATCTTGAAAACCAATATCGTCTGATTTGCTTATTTCGATTTTCTTCTTCGAGGAATAAAGTATGTTTGTAACTTGACGCACGGAAATGGATTTATCCAATTAGGCAGAGGAAAATCAATCAGGAATTTCGAAGAAATTATATTAAAGTGGCAGAAAGAAGGTAGAAGATGTAAGGTCGACATTGTCTGTTCCACAAATTCTGATTTACCGACTTAACACAAATCTAATGAGAATTCAAAAATTTAGATTATAGACATTTATAGATGGATATTTATAAATAACTGTCTATCTAGCATTAAATGCGTTATAACTTTATTTAATGCTTCTAGTGAAAATTCCAAAATTCGAGATTCTATTATTGTGCTTGGAATTAGTGTTAAAGTGCAAATAATTCTGCTAAATCAACTCAACCCAAGCAAAAGCACGAGAAATGGCATTTCTTCCAGAACGAGTTATGCACTGGACATACAATAGGTCCAATTATCTGGGTAAACCCACTTCAGTTCGGACTTCTGTCGACTCGAAAAGTTATGCGGACCTTTGGGGTTTCTGGCCTGAATAAAATCATGAACGGCGCTGAAGCTGCT
>JAUESH010000039.1:16278358-16289748 GCA_032275165.1 Synergus magnus
TTCTTAGAAACAAAGATTTTCTTAGATAATATAACATTTGAATTATCAATATTCCCTGATATTTCCTAATTGGAGAATATTAACAAAACTAACTGTTATGTGTAAATAATGTAATGGGGAGAGAAATATTCCATTTGCAAATGTAGAAGGACCAGAACACGTTAGGTTAGTATGCAAAGTCTTGCACTTGCAGTCTATTGTGCCGGTACTTTAGGGAACTGTATATTGTTGTATTTGTGTTATCTTCATTATTTGGAGAAGCTCGCGCAAAACGTACGTACCTAAACTTCACATATGTGTTTAATATTTCTCGGGAACCGAAATGTATGCCAGAAAGCACTTATTCCATATTTGCATCTGTTCAAAGCATTATTCCGTTCCCAAATATCTTCCTTCATTAGTCTATCTATTTAAACTGCGAACCACAGCTGAATTCAAGATAATATTCAAAGTAAAAATTTCTTCATATTATATTAAAGAAAAAAAGTTTATTTGACTCAAACAAAATTATTTTGAATTATTTTAATTTAAAGAAACTGTTTGTTTAATTCAAAAAGAATTTGTTTGAATTAAAGAAATGTTTCTTTGACCGTACATCAATACTATTATACAATTTCTTTAATTCAGAGAAAGTTTCTTTTATTCAAGAAAAGTTTTTTCTGGATACAGCAATCAGAGAAAAATTTTTATTTTGTCAAACTGTCTAGTTTGATTTATGATTCTGAAAATTTTTGTGGAATTTTAAGGAATTTCAAGAGGTTTCAAGGAATTTGAAGAGATTTTAACTAATTTTAAGAAATTTCGAAGGTTTTCGGAAAATTTTAAGGGACAAACAAACCAACACTTTTTTTTAGAGAGGATTAATTTAAATCATTAAAAATTTACAGTAATAAAAAACTGCTCATGAATATTATTTAAAAGCGTTGTTAGGGAAAGTCAAGGGTAATTTTTTGTATTTCGCTCTCGTTACCGGAAGTTCCGTTTTTCTTCATCCCGTCCTTTCCCATAAATTTATCTAGCAAAATTACTCACCCTTATCAATGACGCTCATCCCTCTAGGACATGGAGAGCGAGAATTAAATTTTCATAGCGTTTGACATTCCGGATTTCGAGGTGTCACATCAATCAAACCAATGCCACCCAATAATAGCGCCCCTTTTATACACTGGAATAGGCAAACAAATAAAAATCAAATATGAAATATCGGCATCGTTGAATGCCTTTCGATTTCCATACGCAGGGAGAAGAACAAATATTTCTCTGTCATATTGACCAACCCGGATCGGAAACTGACCCTCATCACTCGTATTTGAAATCTTCATTTATTTCCCTTCAAGAAAAATTGAAATTAAATTTTAAATTCTCTTGTATATGAAGAATTTAAAAAATCAATTATGAAAATAATGATGCGTTGTCTATACAGTCAGTTCCACAAGAGCGTCGTCACGATTTCTGGAAACAGAAGTATTATATAATAAAAAAAACCCATAATTTTGAAGTACTCTCAGAGGACCAAAATGCATTTACGTATTCAATTGATTAAACGCAATCATTGTTGAATAAAGCCTAATGATATTTGAGTATGTTATAAACGAATTTTTTAAAGTATGTGAATTTGATTTTTTATGTGCTGGCGTTCACTGAGAAATAGGTTTAAAATTCTTAAATAAATTGTACATAAATTTACATAATGTTAATTTTAAAAGGTCACCTCAAAATTTTTTAAATGTTGAATCGACACAATTTTATCAAATATAATATAAGAGAGGATGATTTTGCGCCTTGTGAGGTTTTATCTTTGTACTTTCATAAAAAGTGGTCGAAATACATTTAACTATAGCTCATGGGAAAAAAAATTTTCAGAAATATTGATACTGTTACTTGACAAACTAATTACAATTAATATGGAAAAAGTTATGCAAATTAAAAGCTGCAGAAAAAAATATAAACTATCAACATTTCAAAATTTCTTCACCTTCTATTACAATTTATAATTTCGTGACGCTTACCTTTTTGTAAATTTGAAGTTGGTACTTTTACAATTCTAAATATTTATTCGAAATTTATAATTCATGAATAAAAAAAAATGTTTAGGAATTGCCGTAGAACATTGAAAGTCTTATGTTTTATGCATCGAAAAAAGAAATGCCAAATTTGGACACGTTTTTTATTCCACAATGATTGCGATTAATCAATTGAATATTTAAATGCATTTTGGTCCTCTGAGAGTACATACTTCAAAATTATGGTTTTTTTTTTTTATAATACTTCTGTTTCCACAAATCGTAACGACGCTCTTGTGGAACTGACTGTAAATGTGTGACTTTTAATAATTGTGCTGACAATTGATTTAATGAAGGAAATGAAGAAGCAAGTAATTTCCGAATTGCTGGTAGTATAACTGGGTACTGAATTCCGTCATTTGGTACTACAATAATGTGAAACACAAGGAAACTGATTTTACCTATATGTATAGTGTACAGTATACGGTTTATAGAGTTACAGCAGTTTACATTGCTCTCTATGTAAATACGCCTTCCGTTTTACGAATGCATTGTACAATGTACACACTATGTGGCTATGTATCTCGATTTCGTAGAGGGCTGAAGTTGAGTCTTAAAGTTTGTGAGCATAAAAGCACCTCTTCTCCAAGCACGTTGAAAGTCGAAAGCTTTGCCCAGAAGGCACGAAACGCGTGACAGATCGATTTTCTTGGATCGATTTATGAGCCAGATATCTTTGCGGCAGGTAATGGCTAACTCCGTCGCATTTTCCCGAAACGTTCCGCTCTCATAAAGATTAATGCCTTTTTCAACCTTTCGTTTTATTTACTATTTTGTAGAACAACAAGTTTTTAATATTAATATTGGATGATAATTGTTTGTAATAATATATTATTTAAAAGATCACTTTTTAATTTTAATTCCAAAAGCTTTGTGATTATTGATCTATTCCTTTGAATTTAAACTTTTTGAAATTTTATGAGCACTGAAACTCTAAGGCTTTAGGATTTAATCTCTTTCAGAGGATTTGCTGTTTTTATACGAAGGTTTTTAAATTTAATACCTTTTACATCTATGAGATTTTCAATTTTTATAAAATTAGTAATCTGAAAGTTTTCCTCCGTGCTTTTAGTTTCTCCATTTCTTTCAATTGTATGGATTGAATATTTTTAACTCTTATATGAAATTGTTACGTCCTGCCTAATATTTATTGCTAACTGACCTAATTTACAACAGACTCTATTTCTATTAAACTAATCCCTCGTTTTATTTTACAAATTAATGTAAATATGGGGACGAGGACAAGCCAAATGAATTGATTTCGTTACGTTTAACAATTTTATTAATCATAAGTTACAAATGAATCGTTTTATAAGTTTGATAATTACTAATTAAATTTGGAAATCAATATTTTAAAAGTCATTAATGGTTTAAATGGTACTCAATATATATTATCTGTTTAAGTAACATTAAATATAAAAAAAAATAATTTTAAATAATTTTTTTAATATAAAAACTTTTATGTTGTTTATTTTCCATATTGTTGTTCATAGCTTAAGATTATTAAGTTTTATAAATTATCTTAGATTATACAGGGTGTCCCACCACCTATACAACTAACGGTAATATATGATAGAACACAAAAAAATAAACTAAAAAGTCCTATGACAAAATTTTGTCCGGGCCTTAGTTTGGGCACAGTAAAGCTTCAAAGCTCTATCACATATTAGCGGTAATTGTATAGGTGGTTGGACACCCTGCAGAGGAAATCAAGACGAATTCAGAGACATATAATATATAATCATTTATGGTATCTCTAACTCTCTAAACCTGAATTAGTGAAAAGTCGGTCACTAATTTACTTTAAAGCTTTAACGCCGTTGAGGGAGCATTAAATATACTCCGATTTGGCTCAAACTTATACAGTAATATTTTTTCATGATTTAGAACCGAAATATCCAAGAGCACCTGAACTTTTCAAAAAGTTGGTGTTTTTTGAACCACCCTAATAAATTTGTTACTTGATTTGAGAGATAACGAGGACTCACTTTTTGACTCGAGTCTTTCTAACTGTATAAGTATTGCCAGTCGGACTGGGTAGGATTTCAATGGATTTCTCGAAGTCCCTCATTCTTTGCACGTATCTTACTCGCGACTTATATTTTTTTTTTCCTGTAACTCTCTTGAGGTTTTCTTCCTTTAATCCGTACGAAGACATCTATCTCACCGACCACATCAATCGACCATTCCTTGAACTTTTCCATTTCTCGAAATTTCGAAACTCACCGGAAAGGATGCCAAATGAAGTGAAAAAGAAAGTGGAAAATCTAATTTTTACAGAAAAGGGAGAAACTCGTGACATTTTCTAAAAGCTTTAAGTGAAAGGGGATACAATGCATAAAGAGGAAATAGAAGAATAAAAAAAAAGAAAATAAAGAACTTTTCAGCGAGTGAAAGGACGTTTTTAAATCTTCAAAATGAAGAAAATACAAATACAAGCTCAGGAGCTTTTTTGTATATAAATTCAACGTAATTCGTTTACGGACAGGGGACGACTCAAAATTCTCGAAAAATAAAATTCAAGACAATTTATCATTCTGTATTTTAAAAATATTTTTCAAACATTTTTAGAGATCTTTTCGGGAATTTTCCACTGTCGGGAATTTTCTACTGTCGGAAATTTTACAGTTTCGGGAATTTTATATTGTCGGTAATTTTATAATGTCGGGATTTTTAGTTTTCGGTAATTATTTATTCGGGAATGTTACATTGTCGGGAATTTTCAGTCGTCCCACAGAAAGCTACTTAAAATTAAGTACATATTTACATACTTTATATTAATAAATTATATTAACTTGTTCATTTTTATTTTATATTATTTTATTATTATTATTTATGTTTTATTTATTATTTATATTAATAATTAATAAAATTAAGAATATATTTTTACTTTCCTTTGACAAAGTGAATCTTAACTCTATAATCATATTGTTAACGATCGCATAAAAGTTGACCTTTAAACATTATAAAAGACTGGTCTACAAAATAAGCTTCGTTCGAAATACAATATTTTTAAAGATTAAATCTTCTTGTACATGAATATTGAATATTTAACTAGACTTTCAGCTTATTTGCTCTTCAAAAAAATAATTTAAATATTTACACTAAGTCGTAAAATTCCCGCAAGGAAATCCTTGACCTATACAAACCTTAATACCTTTTTATATATTTAAAAAATAACATCACTTTATCCGATCAACTAAATTCTTGAAACAATTCACAAATAATTTTATATGTGCATTACGGGTTTACTTTAAAAATAAATTCACATATGTAATGAAATTACTTTTTTTTCTCATTTGAAAATTTTGTAATGGCTTCCAAAAGTTTTTAATTATGAAAAGTCCACAAGTAATGTGGACTGTAAGTTTAAAAATTAAATAATATAGTGGAGTCCATGTCAAGTGGTCACAAAAATTTTCGTGCTTGAATGGGAACTTTTTTAGCATGCCATCAAAAACAGACTCAGTAAAATTTGTTATAAAATTTAAGTGATATCAAACTTTTAATTATTTTTGATACATTTATGTTTACGAGTTTTAAAGCTTCCATAAACTTCAACACATGTACATGTAAATTTTCAAATCGAAATTAAACTCAAGCTGAAATTTCTCCAATTTTGATGCGTTCCAGTTTTATTTAAAACTAAATAAATACAAAAATGTATTTATCTTCTGTTACAAAACACTCCTGGTATAAAATTTTTTCCTTAAACCATTTTCCACTCTGGAATCCATTTTAGCACAATAAAGCATGCTAGAATGCATATAACACTTGAAATACTTTGCACTTTACAGTGATGAATTTCTGACATTGAAGTATATGGTTCTAAACGTCGAAATATAAACTTGCTATTGAGTGTGAAATGCATCAGTGTAAGTTCTATACAGAAAGTTTAAACTCCATAAGGATAATCTGGATTCCGTTGTAATTAATTTAGCACCAGGGTAGATTGGCTATCTGTAGTTCACGAGAAAGTTTACTGATAACGTCGCGGGGTTAGTTACCCCGCCAGGTCTCACGATTATGTTCCGCGCATCCTTTTCGTCTTGCGCAACCTCTTTACCTCCCCTTACTCCCTCCCCTAAAACTCCTTTCACCTCTTGAAATACAACCATCCAACTGCTAGCTTGAAACGATAATAAACTATACATACAGTCACCGGTGAACCGCATGCAATCCGAAATGTTTGCACTAGGAGTTATACTTCCCTACAACAACAGGAGGAGGCACTTTATCAACCCTTAACGATTACGATTTTAACACACGGCCCACTTATTTTCTAATGCCGCGAGAGTCGAGACTCTCAAGACTTAAGAGCTAACAAGGCGTTATATTTTTTTAAGTAAAATAAAATATTGTTAAAACCCTGGTGAAAGTTTCGGATAGAAAACTTAACACTCAGAAAAAAGTTTGTTTGAATCAAAGAAACATTTCATTCATATAGGTTCAAAGAAAAAATTTCTTGGAATTTGATGAGATTAATAATAAATTTAATAGATTTTAAAGGATTTTAAAGAGATTTTAAATGTAATCGTAGAATTTTAAAGAATTCCCAAAAAGTTTCTGGGAATATTAAGGGACTTTAAAAGATTTTTCTGATTTTTAAAAGATTTTCTACAATTTTTAAGGATTTCATGGAAATTGATGAGATTTCTAATTATTTTAAGGGATTTTAAATTTTCAAGAATTTCAAGCGGTTTCTAGGAATTTTTTAAGATTTTGACGATTTTGAAGTGATTTTTACGAAATTCAAAAGATTTTTAGGATTTTTAAAAGATTTCATAGAATTCAAGAGACTTTTATGATTTTTAAGGATTTTATAGAATTTCATGTGATTTATAATAATCTTAGGCGATTTGGATACATTCGGCTTGATTAGGATTGGTTTCGGGTTCATTCAAATTGAAACTACGAATTGGAAAGGATTGAAAGTTGTTTAGATTAATTTCGGATTAATTAGGATTGGGGGCAAGGATTGAAAAGGCTTGAAAGGTAACTTCCGATTGATTTCGAATTCATTCGGATTAAAGTCACGTATATATGTATTAGAAAAGATTGAAAGTCGTTCGGATTGATTCGGATTGGGATCACGAATTGAAAAGTGTGTTTTCAGATTAGATTTCAGATTGAAAATGTTGTTGGTTACGGTTAAGAAGGGATTGAAAGTCGTTCGGAGTGATCTCAAATTCATTCGGATTGGACATCAAATTGAAAAGGAATGAAGGTTTGTTCGGACTATTGTCGGATTCATTCGGATTAGTGTCGGATTCATGCGGTTTGGTGTCGAATTCAATAGTTGAATTTGAAAAATACTTACAGATTGAGAAGGATTCAAAAGGATTAAAAAATCTTTCCGGATGAGACTTAGATTCAGTCGGATTGACCATTCGGATTGAAATGTGAGTTTGGATTGGTTTCGGATTCATTCAGATTAGACACATGGATTGAATTTGGATTGAATTTGGAGTTAACGCACGAATTAAAAAGGATTAAACAGAACTGAAAACTTCCTTCGAATTAAATCGGAATGAAACTGTTTGATTTGGATAAAAATTCCAGAGTGATTCGAAAATTTCGGATTGGTTCGGAATGAATTTCAATCCGAAACTTTCGCAGGAAATTTAAATAATTTTTAATTTAACGTGTCCTAATTTATACAATTAAATTAATATTTGACACTGATTAATTTTGAAAGTTATTCCAAGCAGGAAGCCTGAATACTCTTGAACAATTTTAAATTGAAAACGTTTCCGAATAAGGATTCAAACCAATGGACTCATATAAATCTTTTTCCGAGTGTATATGACATAAATTTCTTCAATTCTGAAACTGTTTTAAAACTTTGCTCTATTGGGTAGATGTTACTGGTGGTATCTAGTTTTATGAACTGACTATTATGGCTTTGACATTCTTCCTGTGATCGAGCACTTGGACAAGTGATTTCGACAGTAACTGATCGATCTTTTTATCGAATATAGCTGAAATCATACGTACAAGTTATAGACACATAGCTCTTGTACTAAACAGTACGATATTTCTGTTTGAAATTATTGAAAAACATTTGTAGCGAAATAATATTTAATTATTCACCAGTTATATTTCCATGAAAATACCACTTTGTAGAGTAATTTATAAATTAATTGCGAATATGGCTGAATATTCATTTGCTAATGAATATTAAAAAGAATCTGATACATCATAAGCCCTCGCAATAAAATTCAAATTATATTTACAAATGAATATTCGTTGCCTACAGACAACATTTCATTAAATCCATTAGTTTGAGTTGTAATTTTACATTTGCCATATAAATTATTTTACCTTTATAAGTCCACATAAAAAAGTTAATGCTTTCATAATATTTCAGTCTAATAATGTTGGCTTTAATACATCAATCTTAATCTGATTGCAATAAGCGTACAATTATTTATTCAATTTTTATCACATTAAAAGAAATTATTTACTCTGAAATCTGTGTTATTAAAAATACAGTTTCAATAAAATCGGCTGCAAGTAGAAAATGCAATACTCAACGTATTCGTATATCTAGAGGAAAAAAGAAGAGCTTGAGGGTATATTTTATGAAAATTTTAAAAGTCGTTACTTGCCGGGAATAGTGAGGCAAACGTGCTTCGCAGTGGTCTCTTAAAATATTTATGAGTGTTGCCACTGAATATGTATCCAAAAGAGCGTATCATAAGCATCGAGATATGGTGCATTCTCCTTAAAGAATACATTTTTAAACTTCAACTATAACATTTCAAATTCAATTCTTTTCAAATGAAAATACTATGGATTTATTAAGTGTTTTTTTTTCTTCTTTAAGTGTATTAATCTTATCTAACAATAAAAAAGGAGTGTAGACAGACTAAAAAATATATTACGCAGCTATATTTGAAGGCTCCTTGACTAGCACAGAACAGTAAAAAAATAATTTCTCATTATAAAGCATTACATATGTATATCTACCTACAGCCAACACAAATCATATTTAATCATACCCCATGATCGTCCATAAAATTGTTGACTGCTATTTTAATGTCTTTATCTTTAAATCGCGGAAAGATTATTAGAAAAAACTGTTAATCAGGTGTTAATCTTATTTCACGTACAACTATAAGTGGCTGGCATGCAAACTCTTTTGATTAATTGCACAAGGCGTGTCCACCTCGCTCTTTTTATCTCAACGATTTAAACAACTCGAACACATATTTCAAGCACCGAGCAAAAAATTTCTAGTAGGTACACCAAGTGTTTCAGAAATAAAACAGACTTAACAAAAAATCTCTCTTGAAAACAAAAAAAAATTTAATTTACAGTGTAGTAACTCAGAATGATTATAAATCTGCTTGTCTGCAAAGAAAACTCACAAGCTTCGAAATTTGTAACTTTTGAATTTGTTGTATATAAAAATATAACTGGTGAATTTTTGGTGAATTATTTAGGACTATGGGATGATTTGGGGTGGGCTCGAAACGAGCTAGGGGGATAAAACTTTTTAGGGTGTCTTTTAGCATTGAAAAGTCTCATTGTCAGCAATAAAATTTCGACTCCACGTGTTTCCACGTGTTTCACAAGATTTATCGTTATTTGAAGAGATTTAACGATATTTTATGGGATATTAAGTAATATTAAGTAATTTTCAGAACTTTTAAGGGATTTCACGAAATTTGAAGGGATGTCTCGAAGTTTCATAACATTTGAACGATTTTTACAAAATTTTAAGGAATTTTAAAGAAAGTCAATGTATTGAACGAAATTTAAAGGTGTCTCGCAAGATTTATTGGTATTAAAAATAACCAAAATTCATTATCTTATTTTGATTAATAATAAAATAGATTACTTCACAATTAGATTCTACTTTTCAATAGCGTAATTTGTCGCAGAATTTTCTTTTGAATAATGATATCATTCACTTTGAAAATTAGCACTCATTGTACCCTTAACGAAGATCGTTGGATGAAGCACATATCGTGGAAAAATCTCGATAGAAAGCTTCGTACTATCGTTTTTGTCTATCTGTGCCCCATTAATCATCGGACTCGCGGGAGATAGCGTTCCTTTTATTCCTGAGTCGTTCGATTCCGTGCTTATCTTCGCGTTTCAAGACAGCAAGTAAGATGGCTAGGGAAGAAAACCAAAGAAAAGAAACTAACAACGGAAACGGAAGTATTTCTTTTCATTCTTAAAAATGTATTGTGTGTCGCAACTACGATTCTTTCCCAACTTATCTTGTGCCTATAGCTATTCCCCGGAATCACTGAAATATTTGAAATACAAGACCAGATGTTTTTCTAAAGAAAAATATGCAATATGACTCTGATTTAGCCCATTCAAAAACTTCTTAATATTCCATAAGACTTACAATTTGAAAAGAATGTTCTCTACATCGTTCAGTAAGTTGATCGTCAACTAATTAAATATCGATTTGAAAAAAAACTGCCAATAACGATTTTAAATTCGGTGACGGTTTTGATTAAAGAAAGTTTCAATGAAAAGGTTGGACGACTTCGTTTAAACTTAGATATTCATAAAGGGACAAAACTTTAAGAGAGGAAATGATTAAGCAAATTGGTTGAATAAAGAAATTTTAATTCATTTCTCAAGCATTAAGAAAAGCATGGTCACATTTTTTTTACACCTTCAGGTTTATTTAACGTTGGAAATTTTTTGCTAAGCGTTGAAAAGCACGATTTCAAGATTCCCACGGAATTTCTAGACTTCCTGATCCAAAGGAAAAACGGAAAACGGGAAAGAGCAACATAAATCCGTGTTATACCAGTTGGTCGCGAGCGTGCACACCACCTCAACCACGGAAAATGTAAAATTGAATTTGCTAAATTACTCTGCAGATGGCAGATTCATTTCTTACCTTCTGGTCCTCAAGACCTATCATTTTTATTATATATTATATGAAATCGAACTATTGATGCTCCTCGACCTGCCAACCCGAACCGAACAAATTTCACATGTTATTACAATTTTTTTTCGAGTTGGCATATATACGTACTATACTACGTGAAAAAGGTAGCGAAAATTCAATTTTCTCATGAAAACTTCACCATCCGGACTTAAATAAAATTATACCCAGGAGGATCTTACATTCAGATTTTATCGCAAGGAACTGGTACGTAAAACCGATGAAACTTCATCCGTTAATATACTTACTCTATATCAAGACATTTCGTTCGCGATACAACGATCTTTTAAGCTTTATCTTTTTTACGTTGATGATACCTCTGAAAATTGGATCAGAATAAAAGGATTTTTTAATTTGATAAAGTCATCAGAGTTTAGTAATTTAATTACTTTTAATTTAAAATT
>JAUESH010000039.1:16294594-16316949 GCA_032275165.1 Synergus magnus
AATTTCCAGGAATTTTGAAAGAATTCAAGAGATTTTAATAATTTTAAAAATATTTTATGACATTTTTAAGAATTTTGAGAAATTTTATGAGATTTCTAATAATTTTAGGGGATTGTCTGATTTTTTAAATATTTTATAGAATTTTAAGGATTTCGTGGAATTTAATGAGATTTCTAATAATTTTAATGGATTTTTAAGGGACATAAAGGGATGTTAAATGTTATCATAGAATTTTAACGAATTTCAAGTATTTTCTAGGAATTTTAAGAGATTTTCACAAATTTGAACGGATTTCAAGAGATTTTTATGACTTGAAATATTTTATGGGATTTAAAGGATTTTAAAGTTTGTCAGAGATTTTTAAGAATTCTAAGAGATTTTAAGGGATTTCAAATCTTGTCGTGAAATTTCGAGGAATTTTGAGAGGTTTCAAAAGTTTTCTAAGAATTTTAATGGATTTTAACGATTTTCAAATGATTTTTACGAAATTTAAAAGATTTTTAGGATTTTTAAAAGATTTTGTGGAATTTTTAAGGATTTCATGCAATTTGATATGATTTCTAAGGATTTTAAGAGATTTTAAATGTTAAGAAATTCCAAGAGCTTTTTAGGAATTTTTAGAGATTCTTTCGAATTTTAACTTGGATTTCAAGAGATTCATGATTTTAATGGTTTTTGTGGATTTTTAAGGGATTTCAAGAGTTTTAAGAAATCTTAACAAAACGTCATAAAGGATTTCGAAAGTTTTCGTGAAATTTTTTGCGCAGTTAGTTTGTTTTTCTTCTTTCAACTTCAAGTCATTCAAAAGCAAATCAGGTTTGCAACAACAATGTACACGAGATTTTCGAGACATTTCGTTACACCACTTTTTTAAGATAGGAAAACTAAAATGTAAACAAGATCTTAAAAAAATAACAAGAGGAAGAATTTAATCAGTTTCTCTAGAAATTTACTTCATCCTTGTAAGATTGCTTTTACGACTGTTCTTTCATAAAATTGGCTTCGTAACAGTTTACGTTGCAGAGTATGCATTTTACGTTGTAAAGGCAACTATTAAGGAATAAATATCTTGTCCTTGCAGTATATACAATATATATCCGTCTCACCAAGGAAGTTTTAATATATATGTTTCTCAGCCAAGTTCCTTCCATCGGATTGCTGCACTAACAATGTGGTTCCAAAGTTTCTTCGCGTTGACTGTAATTACAAGGTATACTCTCACACAATAACAAGGAGGTTGACCAAAGTCAAGTATCTTTCACTTGCGCTCCTAATTCGTTAATTTAATTATTTTGGACTCATGATTCAAAAAATTTTATGGTATTCGGAAAGTGATTGATTTCAGCAAAATATAAGAAAATAAAACTCCCTCAAGGATACAAGTAAAAATGTACAGCATCGCTAACGAGACTTTCAAGAAAAATATCTTGTTGTTAGTAATCGCGAAGATATTTCATTGTTACAACTAACTATTAATATCATATTAATTAAGTATTCCTACTTCCAGTTAAAAAGTGAGATTATTTTTTAACATTTTTTTTAGTTCTTCTGCATTCCATTAGGACTATGTAGTTTAATTCGAAATTAATATTAATGGCCTCTTCAGCCACCGCAATTCGTCACTTTCTCTGTCTGATTCTCTCCGCCGATCGTGATTTAAGTACCTCGCACTCCATACGTACTTCCGACTCCTTCGATACGAGATTAATCGACTTTCCTTACACCGTTTTGCTCCTCGTTCCCTGTCTTGCACTGATTAGGGGCTACTTGTCAGGAAAGAAAATTGAATTTTACTCTCTTGCCTCGTCAGCCAGAGAAAATGTAATTTCTCATGTGAGCAGACTCTATTAACATTTCATAAATCTGGAAGAGTATTCATTTATTTTTCTTATTTTGCAACAGCTCTTTGCAATTCCTCCAATCTTAACAGAGACACAATTTTTATATCAGTTGAAATAAGAAAATGGATGTAAAATATATTACACATATATTATACTTTTAAGATTTACCTTTTCTACTTCCGGAGTAGATGAGAATAGACAATTTAGGTTCTATTCACGTTGACCAAAAATTAATTTGATTAGGTAGTGTTTCGAATGCCAATAATTCGAGGCGATAATAACTGCAAAGTGCTGTGAGACGAATTGAATCGAGGGCACTTAATCAAAATTCACGAGAACAAAATTCCCTAAGTACCCTTTGGGCAAATCCAAATTGCTCAGAGGCAAGGAACAGTAATTCCTCTCTAATGTGACGATATAGGACTTCCTGAACGATTAGTTGCAGAGCAGCTAGCGTGCGGATAAGCATCTCAAGTATCCTTACCAAATGCGACTACCGCCGGAAGAAAGGTTCATAAACTGAAACTGTAATCTGAGAAAATCTGCTGTAAAACTTTACATAATTCGCGATTAGAGAGCAAATTTCCCTGATAGAAATTTTTGTTTTAATTTTGTTCAACCCAAATTACAAAAATTAGTTTCATTAAATTAACAAGAAATTAGAGGCCCTAGACTAGAAAAAAAGAGAAGCAGGGAAGTTTTCATAATAGAGACTATTAGGAGAAGACTAGGTCTTAAAAAATAATTAAATAACAGAAAACAGCATCAGTCTTAAACTTCGTTTAAGACTGATGCTTTCAGACGAGTTTCCTTCAACGTCATTCAACTTTTTTCAACTGCGGCTTGATGTTATTCACGGCTCTTTAATAAAAAGGAATCTATATGTCAAGATTATATTTTCTATTGCATTCTATTTTCTTTCCACTTGAAAGAATATTTTTTCCTACTGTCGGATCTTTACTCCAGAGACCAACACCTTTTGAGTTGCTATTCTAAATGTACGCCTCTCAAGAGACCTGTATCTACAAATTCTACATATAGTATCTCTTCAAATGTACAGTCATCGTCATATATATGCCTTAACATTTGTCACTAGGATTTCACATTGAATTCAATTGTTTTCAATGTAAAATCCTAGTGACAAATTTTAAAGCATATATGTATAATATGATGTGCAAAAATGAGAAATTAATCGCGTGCAGGGTGCGCGGATCATAGTTGCTAGTTGTAATAAAAAAATAAGGTGTTTGAATTTTTAAATTATTACTTACAACTATTTATAAAAATATCTCCTTTTTATTTTCTATTTTTATTCTCAATTTTCTTAACACATCAGATTTGATTTACCCGAAAGCTGATTTAAGACCAAAGTTTCTCTCTGTGACTGAAAAGGGCAATATAATGGAAAGCTCGATTCCGCAGGTGGCAGTAACACCCTCTTCCAGAAACTTGTCAGATTACCCACAATTCCTTCTGTATTGTCCAAAACCTTCCCTCTTCATTCGTCCGCTCGGCACTCTATTATTGCTGAGACATTAAGCTATTTCTAATGGATTTCAAAGCATTTAATAGTATAATTAATTAATTGTGTAACATCTATTAATAGTGGACAAAATTATTGCCGAAATATGTTCTTAATAGAGGTCATGCTAAAACGAAAAAAATAAGAGTTTTGCTTCGAAATATTTGTTGTCAGAATCATACTTTGGAACACTGAAAGAAATAGTTGGTAATGACATTCAACAGTTGGACTCTGGGGCGCCATCTAATTTTCATTGGCTGGTACAGCCAATTCTTGGATCAAAGTACCAATTCCTGGATGACGTAACCAACGCTTGGCTCTATTATCCAACTCTTAACTTAGATGACGTTGATTATGCTAGCCAAGTGTTAGTTATGTCATCAAGGAATTGGTTCTGTCATCCAAGAGTTGTTTGTATCAGCCAATAAAATTGGATGGCGCCCCAGAGTCCAATTGTTGGATGGCAATTAATAGTTTGACAAATGGGAGAATTTCTCCAGTGGTAAGCCAAAATGATGCGCGCGCAGGGGACCTCTTTTGAGATCACTGCTGACACATGAAAATTACCCAAACTTTTACTTCACTCTCAAAATTTCTTCTTTTTACTGCCATTCTAAAACTTCGCTAATAACTATATAAGTTAAAGACGACATTAAAATAAGAAGCTTTCAATACGTTTATCCGAATTCTTGAAACTGATTCCTGCACTCAACATTTTGATCAGTTTTTTTTTTGTCGTAATCATGAAAAGCAAAAGCTACAGGTTTGAAAGAAATTCAAGAGTTGAATAAGGTGGTTGCCTGAGGCACTACTGTAGACGTACAAGCATGTTGATTTATAATACCAATCTCAAAGGAAATCCCTCTTCTGGGATTACAAACCACAATCTCATCGCAAACCAAGAACAAGTTTCCTTATTTTTCCAGGAGTTATTATTATACAAATATAACAGCAAATTCTCAAAATTGTTTTTTTTTTTTTTAACGTTTCTTTTAAAGATTTGAATAAGTTTAAAATACCATTAAGATAATCTTTAATTTACTACCCTAATCCTAAATAAAATCATTTTGGTAGAATATAATAGTGATTACTATACATAGATAATTGATTTTCAATTGAGTTTAATAATGCAGAAAGTTTCAAAAATATTTACGAGAATAATCTTTTGTATATAAGGAAGAAGAAAGTGATTGATCGCTCTGAGAAGTGACTTTTTACAATACTTTGTAGTTACCTTCATTCAACTGCAATAGTCTTGAGTTTTACAGTGACACTGTCAAAGTGTTTATTATTAATAGTATTACTAAATGGAACGGAAGAGGCTTTGTCGAATCGTTTGATGCTCGTTCGAAAAACTGCTCTGACGAATCATTAATCTTTGTTACAGGCAACGTTTTCGTGATAGCCGCCATTTTACTGGAACGCCATTTGCAGAGTGTGGCGAATTATTTGATTCTCTCTCTTGCCGTTGCCGATCTCTTAGTGGCCTGTCTCGTCATGCCTTTGGGTAACTATTATATCTATTTATGACAAAATATATGTATTAGATTTCTATTCTGTCTTCTACTTAAAAATTCTTTTAAACCAATTTTTTGAAAGTCCCTATCCCGAGTCAAAATTTTAGCTCTTTTTTAGACCTTAAGAACCTGTAAAGGGTTTATTATTTTCTATTAAAATTAGGCCCTCTTTTAGTCCTCCAAGGTGGCACATAAATCCATTTTTACCATCTAGCAGGACTAAAAAAGAGGGCTTAATTTAAACTCTCTTTTAGACCTCCATATGTCACCTTAAATTTCTTTTTGTGGTTTAATTAATTAATTGCCGTTGTTAGTATTCGTTATTATTGTTAAATCTTTTAAAAATGCAAAATAATTAAAATCAGCTACGAATAGAAATTACGATAGTTAAGACTTATGATCGTTAAGTAGTAAACGCTAGTATAGTCAGACATTGATCTAAAGTTGATGTTCTCTCTATAATTGATAATGTTTGAAATAGAAACAGTTATTTTTTTACTTATTTATAATCGTACATGATATACTACGCACTGTACCTATTCGCACGGAAATTTTGATACGAATATATACCGGTATACTAGTGAAACACAATATATTGTGTTTCAAATAAAACAAAAACTTGATGTCGTTTATTCAATGTCAAAAAACACGCAGAAAAAGACGACAAAAGCAACTGCTTAGGAAGATATTATGAATGCAATTTTAACTTTCAATTAAATGCTATTATTCGAGTTTAATAATTTTTATTTGTTATTTGAAAAGTAGTGTTCATTCACCACAACGCGTTCAACCACTGGTGCGCTTACTCTATCTATTTTTCACTCTCTTCAATCACTTTTGACAAAAATAAAAATCAATCCAAATTTAAAAATGTTCGAGTGTTCGGAAACTATTTCTCGAGCTTTAGTGTGACATTTTCGACAGGAGCCGTGTACGAAGTGTCTCATGAATGGGCACTCGGACCGGAACTTTGTGACATGTGGACCAGCAGTGATGTTCTGTGTTGCACAGCTTCAATTTTGCATCTGGTTGCAATCGCACTCGACAGGTTAGTTTTCCTCTTCAACTAAACTTGTATTTCTCGTCAATGTTTTTTTTTATATTCTCCTTTTTCATGACACTATTATTACTCCTTTTTCAGAGCCTACTTTATATATTGAAAAAGAAATACAAAGAAATCGAATTTTAATGCACTGAAAAAAATAGTAGTTGTTTCAACTAGAAATTCTGATTAAAATAACAAAAACTCTGGTTACATTAACCAGAAAAAATAGTAAAGGCATATTTAACCAAAATTTTGATGAAATTTTTTTGAGTGTGCGATTTGAAAAACATCTATGAGAAAAGTGACATTCTGTTTTTACACACGCAATTCTCAACATTTTGTGAAGACAATAGCACTGAATGAAACCTTTATCCTTTACTGGTGACTGTCAGCAGAAAATCCATTGAATTTTCCACTACAAATCGCTACCGTTGGAACATGACCACTGACCACTGTTCCAGTTTTCGATTCAGCCAAATTCGAGGCCGAATTCGATGCGGATCTTAATTCTTTTAAAAAATTTTTGTCATAAAATATTTGTAATCTAAAGTAAATTTGAATAGATAGTAAAAAAAATACAAGTTCGACTACCATCTGATTTAAATAAGAACTGCTTCTCGGTCCTCGGAGATACCTAACTACAGCACATAATGATAATTTTTAATTTCATCCGCGCGCGATTAATTTCTCTTTTTTGCACAATTTTTGCTAAAAAGGTTCAGAGGATTCTAAACAATTTCAAATCAAAGGATTTAAAAAAATTTTAAGGGATTTCAAAAGTATACAAAATAATTGAGAATTTATAATTTTTGAAATATAAAAACATGTAATTCCTTGTCTAATTTCAGGAATCTCCATAAGTTTCATAAAATTCCTTAAAATCCCTTTAAAATCCTTCAAAGTCTGGTGAATTTCCTTTAAATTTCGTAAAATCACCTGATATTCCTTGATATTCCTTAAAATTACTCCAAGTCCCATGAAGTCTTATTAAATCTCTTAAAATTCGTAAAAATCCACTTAAATTTCGTAAAATCCCCTGGACTCCTTCAAAGTCCTTAAAATTACTTAATATCCCATAAAATATCGTAAAATCCTTTAAAATTACTTAAAATCCCATGAAATGTCATGAAAACACTTAAAATTCCTGATAATCCAATGAAATCTCGTAAAATCCCTTGAAATCCCTTAAGTCCTTGAAATAACTTAATATCCCATAAAATATCGTAAAATATCTTACAAATAATATTTAAAATTCAATTAAATTCCTTAAAATCTTTTTAATCCCTTAAAAGTCTTTAAAATTACTTAATATCCCATACAATATCTTAAAATCCCTTTAACAGCCTTCAAAATCTGGTAAAATTCCTTTAAATTTCGTAAAATCACTTGATATTACTTGATATTCCTTAAAGTTACTTAAAATTACTTAATTTTCTATGAAATCCATAAATAAAAAAACGCACGAAACCTTTTTGACAGCAAGTGTTTTGACAACGAAAATAATCTGAAGGTAGTTTTCAAATGTGAATCTTCAGTGGAAATCATCAGAGTAAGGGCGTCTCTCTCAATGTAAAGAGGAAGAGAGAGAACGAACAGGTTTAAATTAGTAGTAACAGATTAATGTAGTCCGCCTGAGCTCTCAGCGGATGGGGTTTATGTTGGTGGCGACATAGGGAGTTACAGTTTACGTGAAGTCAGCCGTAACTGTTGGATCTAGCACTGTGCGGAATGCCCTAGGGTTGTAATAATCCTCTGGGTCGCATATACATGAAATAGCTGACCAGTCTTTGCAAATGCTCTCTCACGCCACGATTCAAAATCGAAAATTAATGTCGATGCTTAAAATTAGGGCTCTGAATTTTGCGGTACCCGGTAACCCGATGTCACGCGTAATACTCGGTTAATAACCAAAGAATCGGGTTTAATATTGTGCTGAAATCTCTTAAAATTCCATGAAATCTTTTAAATATCATAAAAATCTCTTGTTATCCTTAAAATTCCTAAAAACCTCTTAAAATCCCTTAAAATGATTGAAAATCTCTTGAAAATTTTTTAGAAATTCATAGAATCTCTAGAAATGCCTGGAAAGGGATCATGTAAATTTACTGAAATTTAAAATTCTCAAAGTTGAAAATTCCCGAAAAATAAAAATCTCCGAAATGGAAAATTCCCAAATGAAAATAATAATACTGAAAATTAAAATTCCCGAAATTGATAGTTATCGAAATTTTAAATTTCTGGAATTTTATAATTTCGGGAATTAAAAATTACGATAACTTTCAATTTCGGGAATTTTAAATTTCGGTATTATTTTATTTTCATTGGGAAGTTTTCTATTTCGGAAAGTTTTATCTTTCGGAAATTTTCAACTTCGGGAATTTTAAATTTCGATAAATTCCGGTGATACGACAAAAATATCATAGTTAGCATAAATGTCAAAAGAAAATGACAAAAAAAAATTGCAAAAGACACTTGATTACAAAGAATATCCATATTTCATGAAATCTGGAAAAGAATTTACGTAGACAGAGGGGCCGGTGATTGGAAGATTCGGTAAAAGTCTATGGCTATCTACGAGGGGGGCAAAGGGGTCAAAAAATGGTACAAAAACTTGTCCACATGGTATATGGACGGCCCCCTACTAATTTTTAGCATTAAGTTAATTAAGTTTTCAATATTAAAGTGAAGAATATGAAGTTCATATACTGAATAAAAAATGGTTTTGAAATGGATTCGATGAATACAAAATTACGTCAATCAATCTTTTTCGGACTGGAGAGTCATATTAAAGTCTTCAGCTTCCCTAGATGGTTAAGGAGTACGTTATCTTTACCCAACATTTTTTTCTCCATACCTCTGGTCCATCTTAGCCTCAACGTGTATAAATCTATCTTCTGGATTCCTGTGTGTATACTTATCGCACGTATTCTAATTGGGAACAACCTTTCTCGAACAGCATACAACATACTTCGCAGCGATATTTCATGGAGCTGGAAAAATAAGAGTGAACTCGAGAGTGAGTATCCAGGTTATAACCTACACAGATACATGGAAACTTTTCTCCGCGAGACTTGCTCGCATGACGGCCTGAGATATTGACCAATTTATGAAGCTTCTTGCATCGACAACCGAAGAAATCAAAAATCGAGACCTGACACGTTGCTTATCCATCATCTTATATTAATTTCAAGACTGATTCTTTGAGTCTTTTCCTCTTTTTTAAAACTTTTTTTGGTTGAAAATATAAAATGTGGGACGACTGAAGATTCCCGAAAAATAAAATTCTCGACACTGTAAAATTCCTAAATAAATAATTACGGTAAAATAAAATTCTCGGCATTATAATATTGCCGACAATATAAAATTCCCGATACTTTAAAATTCCCGAAAAGATATCTAAAAATGTTTGAAACATATTTTTAAAATATAGAATAATTTTTGAAAATTTATAAATTATTTTATAAATTATTTATTTATTGATTAAAATAATTTTTTTCGGGAATTTTAGTGTCGGGAATTTTCAGTCGTCCCAAAAATGTGATAAAAACGAGGAGACAGGAAAATTATCTCATTGATTAAAACAGAGCTACTTTTCCCCCGATTTAGATGATGTAATCCACCCACGCATTAAAAGAACAATAGAGGATTTTAAAAGATTGTATATATTAAAATTTCACAAGGTAGAAGCTTAATTTTCATATTTTTAATAATTATTCTTACACAAAGACAGAAACGATCACACACAGACACACACAGCGTCTTGCAATCTTCAGTGATTTAATTGAAACTCGAATTGAGGCTTATACAGAAGGAAATTAAATCCGTGCGATCTTCAGAATAATGATAGAAGTCCCTAACGCCGCATAGGAATTTTCGTGGCCGTCCGCTATGTATACCGATCTGACTTATAATTATCAAATTCCTCCTCTATAAACTGCGCTCTCTGTAATCCTGTACCTCTTTACTCTATCAAGAGTTTAGCGAATTAAAACAAGATTAATACTGATGTCTCGTAATGAAATTTCTCTGAAGGGATAGAAATAGCTATACTTTATCTTCTAAAGTTTAATATTGTTTAATTAAATGAAGGGATTATATTAATTTCATTATCAGTGTAAATAAATAACTAGAAGAAGTTTCTAATTTTAAAAACATAACTTTTCAGATATTTTTATAGATCTATTATCAGGAAACACGGTGCGCGAAATTTTTCACTCATGAGAGAATTAAAAACTTTATAGTAACTGGTCGATTAATCGAGTCTCCCCGCTCGATTACCCGCGCAAGAAACCATTAATGCGATAAACTTGAATTCGACTTGCATGAAATTCTTTAAGCTCGTAATTCCAAGTCGCATCGAGGAATATACAACTTTTAGTGAGAATTTATTGTTCACATTAAAATGGGATTTATAATTATTATAAATTATAAAATTAAATACTTTTCTACTTTCTCAGCAATGTTCAGGACAAGAAAGACTAAAAAGAAACAGAACTTCAATTTTATTTCATCGAAAACTACTTGAGAAGAATTTTCATTTTCTCCAATCTTTAGACTCAAAGCTCTTTGTTTCTAAAGACCGACGGAGCAAGAAATGAATTGCTAAACTTCCTTCTTGTACTTGGCATTTTATGCTGTACTTTATAGTTCCTTTTCACAGAAAGCAAATTGAAACTGAATCTCTATTGATGGATATCATAGTTATTGATTATTATTGATTTATAATTATTTAGGGTGGCGATTCGGCGGACGATTTCAAATTCCCGATCGTTTCCCGATTTTTTCCGGTCAAGTTTTTCAATTTTCCTGGTCAACTAAAAGTAACATTTATATTTACCGCAAAGCGCAAAGATTTATTTTAATTTATGACTTTCTTTCTAAACGAATAAAAATTAGGATAAATGATTATTAACAAATAAAAATTATGTTAAATAGGAATTCGGTATTATAAAAATTACGTCAAATTAAAATTCGGTAAAATAATAATTACGTCGAATGGTAATTCGGAAATATAAAAATTATAAAAAATTGCTATTCGGTCAAATGATTTTCGGTATAATAAATTTTAGGGTAAATAGAATTTGGGGGATATTCATGCGCCCCCAAAACATGGACGAGGGGAAGGGATTTAATGGCGTCATTTATGCGAACGGGTGCTTTAACCCTATAAAGATACTTTTTCGAAGCTGTGCGGAATTGGCAAGCAAGATTTTGCACTTATAGGGAACGCCCATGCATTACCTCCTCTATTACTGTAATAGTGCGTGCTTACAGTGCACCTCTGCAGGAAATATGTGGTCGCGTACTAAATGTCCTTTGTTTATTAAGTGCTTCACTATATGACGCTCTAGATATTAGTGAGAATTCTGGCCACTACTATGAACTATGTAAAACCATTCCCCAAATTTTTAGACTCGTGTATAACAACTTGTAGTTAAAAAAAAAAATTTCTATTTTATATGTTACGTGTTCGAGGGGGGTGGTCAATAAAGGCGTATGTCACGCGTTTGAGGGGGGTCAAGAAAGGCGTATCTCACGTGGGCTGGATTCTTGACACAGCGGCGGCGGCGACGAGATATTTTTATAATATATAGAGAGATATAATAGACTGGAATAAAAGAAAAATGGGGCACAGATTCGGATTGGATTACAACTTTCTATCCTTCTTTTCCAGTCTCCGGAATAAAAAGAAAGATAAATTCTTTTGAACTTTAACCTAGTCATCGTCGTCTTCACAATCTTCTTCCTGAATCACAATTCACAAAGGTTTTAGTAATACCAAAGCCACTTGAATTGAAAGCAGTCAGCGATTTTACGGTTATACTACCGCATTAAAACAGCATTAAAAGCGTCCGACTACCCAACTCCGGATTACATCTATCCGCAAAAGAAGCATGAAGTGCAGTCCATTCGGAGAAGCATGCCTCAAACTACAAACTAAATTAATTTCAGCTTTAATGTTCGCCTTGTCGATCGAAATTCGCTCTGATTCAAACGCAATTAAAAATACGAATAAAATCTCTCTAATAACATTTTTTCATCGAATATAAAAGTTTGACAAATTTATCACTCTACATTTCTTTTTCTTCGATTCGCCGTTTTTAATTATAACTATTTGAAATTTATTAGTAAAATATTAATTATAAATTTTTAAAATACAGTTATTAATTAATCGTTATACTTTTGAGTATAGAAAGTATGGTTATAATAAAAATATACATTTAATATTGCGTATTGCAATATGCAACTAATCTGGGAAGAAACTCCACTGACGTTCACATTTACGATTCGAGATGAGCGCAAGTTGGCTATCTAATTAGCAGTATAAGAGTGGAGACCATTTTACATCCCTCTAATTTATTCTTTTTTTTTTCTCATTTCCTTTTTCACGGAGGAACCAGAAAAGCACTGAGAGACTCCTTTTACCTCCCTCTCTTTTCTTTGAATAAAACTCATGCACATCCGGTTAATTAGTTTGCAAAAGTGTTAACCTTAAGTACGGCAGATACTACTTGCTCAAAGCTTTTAATAAGTAGTCGTTAAAGTCTTATTATACGGTGCAATACGATAACTTGGGATGTGGAAATTTCTAGCGCAAGTTTATTAAACGCATTAAAATTACGAGCGATTTTGAATCGAAGTAATTAATTAAAAGGAAAATTTGTTTGTCGCCTTAAAAACTCAGAACAGTTTCGACGCAGAAATTATATCTTTTAGAAGATATTATTAGTAAATTTTTGCAGAAAATTGTGCTTCATATTGTATTTTTAAACAAATGATTAAAAATATTTTCCTGATTAAGAGAATCTTTTTAGAACAACACTCTTTAATTGAGAAGTCAATAAAAATTTAGCTTTTCCTTAATTAATCTGAAAATGTTTCTTCCAATCTCAACTTTCGAAATCTTCCGTGTTCACACAAATAAACATCTAATCCTTACAAAAAAAGTAATTGGTCAACAAAACCCCAGAATCCCCTGCAGAACAATTTATTTCCACCTGCTAATGCGGCTTTATTACCACAATTGTTCTTTGGACATTTCCTACCTTCATTAACCTATAAAATTAGTATATCAAACTAAGCTCTCGTTTCCCAGAAAACCAGAAAACTTTTCCACTAGAATCTAATTTTCTCGGTTCTCTAAAAATTTCTAAAGGCAATGATATGAAATAAAACGCTGAAAATCATAAAAATAATAATTTAAAATTCTTTTGATTTTTGATATTATTCTTTAATAGCTTTTTTAAGAAATTAACCTTTCATCAGCAAATTTCATTTCCATAATATCAAAAGTATAAATTTTGTAATTTGTGCTTCTTCTCAAATGACCTTACGAAATTAAAAAAATTCTAATTTAATGATTAAATTTTCTCTCTACTGAATGATTATTCAGGTTTAATAAGACTTAACAGTTTTTCCATTCAATTCAAAAGGTGTGAATCGTCAATCGTAATTACACTCTTTGCTCGATTTAAAGAAAAACGTTGTCATATTTCTCAGGAGGTGATACTTTGCCCCTTCTACCTGCCCTAGAAAAAGTTATGAGAGACGAAGAGTAAGAAAAATTTGCATAAGATAATGGCAATTTTATATAGTTCCTTTGTCGAGGATACCTTTAACTAAGATTTCCCTGTGTGAGAGAATATAATATATTTGAACTCGAATGTAAGAGTAAATGCACACACCAATCTCATTTTAGTTGCGCGCATCAACTTTAAACTGAGGATAAGTGGCCATCTGCAAACGCGTCTGCTTTTTTTATATCTTCTCTCCCTTCATTGATATTAATTCCTCCAAAAATATAGAAAAATCCCCTTAATAATTCCGGAAGGTGTAGAGTGAATATCTCGGTCAAATTATCATTTTTTTTTTTTCAGAACTAGTACCTCGCTTTCTTGAGTTGTAATTGCACGACGTATGGACGATTAAGCAAAAAGTGCATTTTTCCAGCAAGGGATTTAAATTCGTAGAATTACATGCATTTTCAATTTCTTTCAAGACGTGGAACGCGATGAAAGTAACTTTAATTGTTCCATTACCTACTACTATTTTAAACTCCAAATCCCATTAGCAACAGGTGAACAAGCACATTTATGAAATTCTAGTTTACAATTTTTTAAACGATGGTAAAAAATATGGGATCACGGAAATTTACCGAAATTTAAAATTCCCGAATTTAAAAATTCCCGAAAGAAAATAATAATACCGAAATTTAAAATTGAAAGTTATCGAAATTTTAAATTCCCGAAATTGAAAATTCCCGATATTAAAAATTCCCGAAATTTTTGTTTAAAATTTATTTTCAAAATTTTTAAGAGAAATTGTGAACAAAAGTTTGGAAATAAATTTTAAACAAAAAGTTCGGGAATTTTTAATGTCGGGAAATTAAAATTTCGATAACTTTCAATTTCGGGAATTTTAAATATTGGTATTATTATTTTCATTCGGGAATTTTCTATTTCGGAAATTTCTATTATTCGGGAATTTTCAACTTTGGGAATTTTTAATTTCGATGATTTTAAATTTCGAAAAAATTTATGTGATCCTTTTAAAAAATATTTGTATAGATTTTGATATTTACATGTACTTTAATTTCATTTTCGAAATTCCCCGGGAAATATCAAGAGATTTCTATAATGCTTTTAAAGAATTTGAAAGGATTTTAAAAGAATGCAGAAGTGAATGATTTTCAAGAAATTTCACAAGATTTCAAATCATTTTTAGTGATTTTAAAGAATGTCAAGGGAGTTATTTTAGTTATTTAAAAAGATTTGAATGAATTTAAAGGGATTTCAAGAGATTTTAAGAAATTTAAAAAAACATCCAAAATTTTAATAATTTTTAAAAGATTTTAAAGGATTTTAGAAAATTTTAAAGATTTAAAAAATTTCAATTCATTATAGCGAATTTCAAGAAATTTCGAAAGATTGTCAATGATTTTAAAGAAGTTGGACGTTGGAAGGATTTAAAAAAAAAATCCAGAAGGGTTTAAGGATTTTCAAGAAATTTTACAGGATTTCTAAGAATTCAAGTGACTAAGGAATTATTGCGGATTTAACGGTATTTTAAAGTTTTTTTTTAAAGGATGTGAAAATAATTTAAAAGATTGCAAAATATTTAACAAAATATGCAAGTTTCAAATAAAAATATTTAGAATGATTATTCGGAAAAGTTTTTTCAAACTGGAAATCCAACTTTCCGCATCAAAAATAAAATCAAGGACAATTCCCAAATTTTTCCGATTTTTTTTCAATTCCCGGACAATTCCCGGATTTCCTTAAATTCCCGCACAATGGACACCCTGTGTATTAATAACTAATTATCAAGTAAGCTTTATGATGTACTTTAGGTGCACCTTGCTCAGCTAATATCGTTAAAATGCATACAAATTGGCTAACAAGATTTACGGTGGCCATTATTTACTCAGATTATCGGTTCTTATATGGGAGTGCCAAGTTGGCTGACTCGAGATTGACTTGTACTACTTTCATTCCCTGAATCAAACGCCTTCTGTACATTTGCAATTATTTAATCAGTAAAATCATTTTTTCGGGCAAATGTTTAAAAAATATGGCGAAGGGGCAATTGTGAAAAGAGGGACCAGTAGTTCAGGTCAATGTACGGTTAGCCAGTCGAGCGGAAGTAGTAAAGGTTCATTTTTAGTCAAAAAAACTCCTACATTAGTGATGGCGACGGTGGTAACATCTTTCTACTATAACAATAAACAATATCACAACTAACAAAGCGGAAATAGGAAGCAGACATCGAAACCTCGTATTACTAAAGAAATTTAATTTTTCCTGAATTTATAAAAGCACGGAAAGTTTTTAAGGAGAATCTAGATATTATTTCTTATAGTATCCCTTCTAGTCTATAAAAGTTCCTTGAGTGTCGTTATTAACGATGATTTGTGAGGAAGCTGGTGCAAGAGAATTTGCAACAAGGGGGTCATAAGAGGGTAGAAAGTGCATGAAGATTTGCTGGGTATAGAATTAGAGAACGTCAGCAGTTTCATTGTTTCGCATATACAAAAACTCAACTGAGGTACGCCCTTTGAACAATGTTCGTCTGCATTTACCAATATTGCCACACCTCTTAAAGCTTTACTTACCTACATTGAATTATTCTAGCAATAAGACCATTTGAATACATAAGAGGATCTATTTCTTTAATAATATGACTATTTATTAAACAAAGGAAATGTTCCGCTTAAATTTTTGGTTAAAAAAATAAATTCAGATCACGTCATAAATGATATAAATTAATTTATTTAAAAAATAATATATATACTTTCTCAACACACACTTTAAAAAATTTTAAACTTTTTAATCGGCAACACTTTGCAGTTACTAGTCATTTGGTGCAATAACAAATTTTGTTACGCTCCCGGATGTTGCTGGATATTTAGACTTGCGTGGACGACATAAAAATGAAAAACGGAAAATCTCCCTCGTTTGAAGGTCGCATCTAACGAGATACGGTATTTTTTATTTCCTCAGGTTTTATTTCTCGTCTATTTTACTTTAGTTTCACATAAATGCAGTTACGAAAAAATCAACTTTGATAAAAAAAAACAAGCGAGCTCTAGATTTCAGAACTCGGGGTCAGTATTCAAAAAATCTGAACCCAATGTCATTTATTTTGGTTTTTAAATTACTGAGCCAATAATAATAAAATGACATGCTAATTTTGATTTTAAATGACTGATTTAGAATAAACTGTAAGTCCGCTGATTAAAATTAATCAAAAGGGTTGATTTTAAATGAATTTAACGTCATCTTTTGATTGCATTGTGTCCTTTGCATCGACCTGTAAACACGCCCAACTCGGGCATGTAATCAAACTGACCACAGAACGTGTTGATATCGATTCATCGACTACCCATCTCGAACAATACCGAGTTTTATCGAAGCGTTAAACCGAAAATATATTACTACAAAAAAACCCTAAATCGTGCCAACAAAAAAAATCGTAAATGAAAGAATTTTATAATCAAATAAAAGTAAATATTTCAGGAAATATAAATAACTTTATCGTTCAGTTTTACATTTTACCTAGAGTGATTTCGTTTTAAAATAATCGAATACTTTTGAAATTTAATCATATCCTTAACTAAATTACATTTTCTCCCTTGAATATAGAAAGTCATTTTATTATCAAAGGAATAGTCAATTTGACAAGATAATTTCCTGCCCTAGTTGAAACTTCTATTCCTACAGGAAACTGTTTCGTTAACATAAACTTTTGCTTCTCAGCATGTTTTGTTAAATTTCAGAACATCGACTTTACTTTAACTCTGTTTAAACTCCTCTCTGAATTAAATGCAAAGGCGTTCATTAATATAGTTAATAATTCATGAAATCGTTGGAATTTTAAAAAGAAAAACATGGAATAAAGTAGATTGTTGATAATATTTGACTTGTTGACAGATGAAAATTATTAGCGTATTTTTTGATCGTCAGAATGTTAATTGAGTTGGGGAAAAATATTCAAAATTGGACTCAATAATTAATATCGATCATGTGCAATGGCTGCACAAATTTTCACGTTTGCCTAGACTCGTGCCTCGTCAGTTATTCAAATTGAGCGTAACTAGATTTAGTGGAGTTGTTAATCACGAGTGAAAATGAAGTTATCCATTCCAATGGCATCAAAATCGTCACTAGTCGGTTTACCTCTATTTAATATCGCTTTTCAAAACAACGATCTTAAATATGTTTAGAATTATCGATAATAAACTAATTCTTGATATATATTTTTAAAACCACTCACCGCCGTGTTTTCCCTGTCGAAACAATGGCCGCGACATCCAGCTTCAGATTCTGAAACAATACATTTTTCATTAATTAAACTAAAAAATTTAAGTTTAACTTAAATTACATAACTTTTCTAATAAAAGAATATCTACTTTCTTTCTTTACAAAAATTGCATGATGTTTCCCGAACCTCGTTCTCTCGATAATCCTTTTTTTTTGGCACGACCACTTTTACACTAACACTTTTAACTTTCAGATTTACTTTCACTAAAACTTGTAAAATTTAATTTCAATCACTCCCGCACTTCACCGGTCGAGATTCAAAACATAACTGAGAGTCAAAAGACCACAACAGCTAGGACGACTACGTTTAGTCAGATCAACAACAAATCCCAATAAAAGCACAACCCAGGAGGTACCAATTTCTAAGAACCATAAATCGTGGGATAAAATTCGAGACCCATTCAAAATCAATCCGAATGTATAATAATGAATCCGGTCAATCCGAATTAATCAGAATTAATCCGAACTTTCAATACGAATGAATCCGGTCAATTCGAATGAATCCGTATGTATCCGGATTTTTCGGAATCATTCGGATTGATTCGGATAGACCAGATTCATTCAGATTGATTTTGAATGGGCCTCGGATTAATTCGGATTGAAAACTTCCTTCGGATTAGATCGGAATGAAACTGTTTGGTTCGGATACAAATTTCGGAATGATTCGGAAAATTTCGGATTGGTTCAGAATGAATTTCAATTCGAAGCTTTCGCTTGGGAGCTACTCGCATTTCCCTGACATTTCCCTAATAAATTTTTTTCCCTGACATTTCCATGACTTACTTCCCTGACATGTGGCCGCCCTGCGGATCTGTATACTCAACATTTAAAAATAACAGATACTTTTATTAGTGGTTTAATTATTTTTTTCCAATAATGGATTTGTTCACAATGACGAACGGAATTGTAATAATTGATTCACAACAAGTCCAGCTGTCATGTTTAATAAAGGAATTCGTTCTGAATTTCAGATATTGGGCCGTCACGAACATCGACTACATACATCACAGAACGGGAAGGAGAATAGGAATGATGATAGTAGGAATCTGGTTAGTAGCAGCTCTCGTTTGCGTCGCCCCATTATTTGGTTGGAAAGACCAAGAATGGGAAAGCAGAGTTCTGCATGGAAAATTATGCCTTGTCAGTCAAGATATTGGCTACCAGGTAACTCTTAAATCCTATTTTTAATTGACTTCAAGTTCCTGACCTAGGAAAAAAATAAAAAATAAATAAAAAATAAAACCAAAGTGTGGGAGCTAGCTCCTATACTTTGGTTTTATTGCCTTTCAGTCGAGGGAATTTTGCCATTTAACTGATGACAGAATCCCATTTCTCTGTATCTTGTTTCATTTCATACGTGGGGTAAACTATCCATCACAAGACCCGAACGACCTACTGAAAATAATAGGCTTGAGATAAAAGCGAGAATTCGTACTGTTATATAATACTCCTAGAATGTATTGTGTTAGGAAATGAAATTTAATTTGGGTTTGCAATTTTCTTAAGAGGGATTACTAACTATAACTAATGTATAAAATATAATGAACAAAGCATCACCTTCAATATAAAACATTAATTCCTTTTGTGACGCGATAGGGAAATTATAATGAAAAGCATTAGAGCATAAAATGATTTTCCTCTTTGATCGCACTTTGACCAAAATGCTTAAGCATATTTGAAAATTATGAGATTCAATTTCTTACTTTTATGGGCAATGGAGTACTAACCTTAAAGCATATTGCTTTAATAGAAAGATATTTCCTTTGGTAATTATCATTTAGATTAGTTCGAAAATTTAATCAAGATTATATTATCGACACGGATTAAACTATAATATTATTTAAGTTGAAATCTGGAAAATTATGTTCAACGTTATTCATCAAAAATTTGAGATCTAAACTAAATTGCTGTTAATGCATATTCCGATAAAAATGTTTTTTATATACTCTTTTAAAATTTAAATTCAATCTAATCCAAAATCTTCATTGAGACGTCGAAGTGGATCAATTTCAAATGGAAATTCGGAATGGCTAATATAAAAAAATAATTTGAAAAATAATTAGTAAGAGAAACTCGGAAAACGAAGAGGCGTATAATAATATTCAGTGAGGCAAAGAAAAACCGCTGAACAAGTAGTCGATCGTGAAATCAGAAAATGAAGTTCCTTTGTCGAAAATCAAACGGTAAATGATATTTCCAGCCGACTGAAAGGATCGTGCAGTGAATCAAAAAATGAATACAACCTCGCAAGCTTCAATTTCCGTCTCTACTAACCATCACGAGTTTTTAGAGAAATATCAAATGATAGACCAATACGTTTCGCGAACATTGTTAAAATGATGTTAAATATTCTTTAATATTACTCTGCAAAACTACACATTCGCTCTCTACTCATATTGTATTATTCGTAGATTCATAAAAATTCTCAAACTAAAATACAAAAAGTGACAACAAAATTTGACCACCTACATTCCAATTATCATCCCTGCATTATCTGTCAAGTCTGATTTAAATAGTTCTTCGTTTCCGCGTTTGCTCGAGGATATGAAAGTAGAAATAATTATAATCCTGTTGATTTTAATTGTCATAATTAAATTTACTGCCTTGTCGCGTGACGCATTTTCTCCTCGTTGATGAACATATCCCTAGAGAAAGCTTCGAATTCAAATTCATTTTGAAATAATGCGAAATTTTCCGAATCATTCCGGAATTTTAAGGAAGAAATGTTTTAAATCCGAATTAATCCGAGGTCCATTCAAGATCAATCCTAATGAATCCGGTTAATCCGAATTAATCAGAATTAATCCGAACTTTCAATCCGAATAAATCGTAATTAATCCAAACTTTCAATACAAATAAATCCGGTCAATCCGAATGAATCCTAATTTTTCGGAATCATTCGGATTGATTCGGATAGACTGGACTAATTCGGATTGAAAGTTCTGATTGACCGGATTTATTCGGATTGAAAGTTCGGATTAATTCGGATTGACCGGATTCATTCGGATTACAAGTTCGGGTTGATTTTAAATGGGCCTCGGACTAATTCGGATTGAAACTGTTTGGTTCGAATACAAGTTCCGGAATGATTCGAAAAATTTCGGGTTGATTCAGAATAAATTTCAATCCGAAGCTTTCGCTAAGGATATTAAACTACTTATCAATCCATATTTCCCTATTGTTTAAAAAATGTGTTTAAAAAATATAAAAAAGAAAGATTTTTTTCAGTGCCAAAAATAGATTTAAAATTAAAAATTATCTTTTTTTACTGCCGTGTTAAAATGAGACCAAGGGCTTTTAAAAATAATAAATATTTTATTATTTTTATTATAAAAGTTAGAGAAAATTAAGCAACTGCTAAAAAACAGCAGGCATACCGACAATTTCCGACGGTAGTGTATAATGAAGGCGATATTTTAATATATTCTAATATATTAAATACTATAATCCAAGCGATAGATATTGTAATATCGACATTTGTTGCACTCGACGATTAATCATGTAAACGTAAATTCTAGTCGATCTTCGTGTTAGAAAGGAAGGCTTGTTGCTCTACCCGCACCTATGACTTAATGCCGCCATAAACACACAGCAGGATAATCATGAATAATGGTACTCCATAATTTCTCCACTTCCCAGATACTCAGGAAAGCTCCTTCCTCATACCTTCCAGAAATCGCTTGAGAAATAAATCATAAGAAAGCAATCAATATTTATTATGATTGTATTGCATATTTAATCACAATTCCGATTATTTACCGGTTTCGTCTTTGAATTGAGATCAAAATTTGCAAAAAATGAAGACGCGAAATAAAAAAATAAAAAACTACTTCCTTTATCCATTTTCGTCCCCTCTTACTAATTCTTGGCTTTATACTAATTTTCTCTTATCCTTCTTTACCCTTATCCGACATTTACATCTCCCCTCTTGCTGTCACTTAAAAATCATGAGTGTCATCTTGTTCTTTCAGATAACCATCTTAGTACTTTTAATCTCATATAAAAATGTTTGCGATTACATCGCCTTTAAAATTTGCAAACCTTAGTATAATACGTTTTCAATAAGAGAACAGAACACGCTTACATTCTTTGCCATTATTTATACGGTTTTATGTCATCATTTTTTTTTACATCGTAAATGTTTAATTAAATATTTTAGTTTTTAGAGCAGCAAATTGATTACACTCTCTGTGTTGTTTATAAAATATAGCTACAAATTTTAAAAAATGGAAGAGAAATGTAATAAATTTTTCGACGGGAAATTTTACGAGATGCAATAAATATTCTGTGTTATTTTTTAATTCCAGATATTTGCAACGGTATCCTCGTTTTACCTACCGCTGTTCGTCATTCTGGTTCTCTACTGGAGAATATTTCAAGCGGCAAGAAAACGCATTAGAAGAAAACCCGGACAACCCCCTCCTCCTGGTGAGAGAAAATTGATGAATTTTTGTTTTAAAGGATAATTTCAAAATTAGCCGAACAATTTTAACAGACTGTCTACTAAGTACTAAATTTTGCCTACGAAATATATGTAGAAATTTTCAAACCTGGCCCAGACCGGTGATGAAACACACGGCCCGACCGGGCCCCGACCGGAAGTCGGGTTTT
>JAUESH010000039.1:16317049-16332350 GCA_032275165.1 Synergus magnus
GTAGAAATTTTCAAACCTGGCCCAGACCGGTGATGAAACACACGGCCCGACCGGGCCCCGACCGGAAGTCGGGTTTTCAGGTCTGGGCCCGGCCGGGCCGTGTGTTTCATCCCCGATCTGAAATCCACCGATCAGGGCCAGATTCCCTGACCTGGGCCTGGCCGGGGCCACAGCAAATTTTCTACACGGGGATTTCAAGATATTTCGAGAGATTAAAAAAAAATATAAAAAATTTCAAGAATTTTTAAGAGATTTTATGCGAATTTATAAAATTTAAAGGATTTTAAGAGATTTTAATTGATTCTAGAGAATTTCAAGACATTTCGAAAGATCCTAAATGATTTTAAATAAGTTGAAGGCATTTTAAAAAAATTCAAAAGAGTTTAAGGATTTTCAAGAAATTTTACAAGATTTCTAAGAATTCAAGTGATTTTAAAGTTTCATTTTAAAGGATTTGAAAATAATTCAAAAGATTTCAAGAAATTAAATAAAAGTTGCAAGTGTCAAATAAAATTATTTAGCTTGATTATTCGAAAAAGTGTTTTCAAACCGGAAATCCACTTCCGCAATGAAAAATAAAATCAAGGACAATTCCCGAGTTTTCCCGGATTTTTGTCAATTCCCGGACAACTACGGAATTTCCTTAAATTTCCGCACAGTAGACACCCTAATCAAATAAAAAGGAAGGAGACTAAATATTATTTGTTCGCAATGAAAAAATCCGACGAAAAACAATATCAGAAAATGAGAATTCTCTGAAGATAAACTTTAATATTTTAAAGAACAAAATAACCCGAGATACATCTTTTCTGTTGGTTTCACGGTTCCCCGAGGAATATTATAGGATTGGATAAGGTATCGTGAAAGTTTCATTTTGTTGGTTTACAGGTGCAACAAAGACAATGGGTGAACCATCTAGACCGACAGGAGTTAGTGGGGCGTTAGCTCAAGCTGGATCTAAAGGTGGAATAGCAGCCGCTGTTGTTGCCGTTATCGGAAGGCCCTTGCCCACGTTATCCGGTGAGTAGATGAAATTGACTCAAACATATAAAATACAAATAAAACACAAAATCTGTTCAAGACAATTGAGAAATAAAATGCGACTTTATCAACGAGTTCTTTCTTTCCGATTCTTCTTCTCCCATGATAAAATATGTAATACTTATAGTTTATCAAAATATTCAAGTAAATTTCTTATGCAAGATCTTCTATCAAGTAAACCAGTAAACGGGTTTTCGATTTCCGAAATAAGATGTGCAAACAAATTCTTGGGTTTGGACCAGCGTAGTTTGAAAGTGAGCTTTGATCCCAGAAGTCTCTTTACAATCAACAACAAGCATTTGAACACAAAGGGCCGTTTGGTATTGTGATAGATGTTGTAAGCTTCATACTTGACCACCGCTCCTTGCTAGCTACTTCAACACTAGCTATTGTCAGAGAAAGATAAATGTGGTTTCTCATTTTTCTTTCTTCTTTTCTCCATTCATTTTATTTTTATCATTTTTCTGGTCAGTATGAAGTTCATTACATTTTTAATATCTTTAAACTGAGCCCTTTGATATTACATAAAATAATCTCACTAATTTCATTCATTGCCTTCTTCGCAGTATGAAGTTGGTTCGCAGTGATGTTTTCATTTTTTACTTATTTTTTTTTTTGAAAGATTGGGCTTCTATCACTAAAAGTGATAGTTGGAGCCATGTTGGCTTATTAATAATAATTTAAAACTGATGCACCTGATTCTTTATGGCGAATAATGTTTAAATGTTCAAAAAAATTTGTTTATAAAATAACAAATTATTTACTGTCTTCCATGAATTTAGTTAAAGAACGTTTTTTGTCTATAAATTATTCATATTTAGTGCGAATCAATTGACGAATCACTGCCAATCCCCATGAATTCATTTTCACTCACTTATTTGTTTATAACAAATTCAATAAATTTTTTAACAATTGCTAAGCTATTGGAAAACTTTCCTGGATAGTTGCTTCATTGATTCTAGGTATTTGGGATTGCGGTTCAATTGGAGTTTAGAAAGTCTGCAATTAACATAAATAATTCCAGTAATAAAATATTATAGTAAACGCAAACGCCAAGATGACTTTTTATTGTCGAAAAGTGGAAATTGGACTCGACGTGCGGCCGCGTTCAGGGTAGCATGTGCCTATTATAATGTGAGAGAAGGTGCGATTAATAAAACTTGAGAATATTGCACATTCAATTTGTACAACCTGCACACGCAGGGAGAGCTACAGAAAATTCAATACTATTATCGAGATCCACTGAGAGATATAGTTTTGTGACCTATTATAAATCTCATCTTGAAATTACATAAAATTCGGAATGCAAAGCTAAAATTGATGCTATGATCATTAAAGCTATGTATGATTATGAACGTCAGTATCACATCATTAATACCGACTGGAATTAATATGCAATTTAAATAATTGATGACTGAAAAATTCCGAACATTCAAATGAACGAATTTTTGCATTAATTGTATTTCAAACAAGAAACATTTTTAAAATATTGAATCATTTGCATTAAAAATAATTCTGTATGAAAGAAACTTGTAATATCTATTGTTATTTTCATTCGGAAAAATATTTCTGGATAAAATAGAATTGGGAAAAAATATTTCGTTCATTTGAACGTTCAAAACATTTGATAAATAATAATTGTCAATTATTTTCAATAATTCAAATGAAAGAATTTCAACTTATCAATATCAACGCAAATCTTTAGTTTACGAACATTCGAGTCCTTCAGACAGCAAAAGAATTATAATCGTTTGCGTATTTATATTTCAACATTTGACAACTACTTCTACATTAGAACTAATCAGTATGTATATTAGTACGATACAGAAACAGAATAATTGGCTTCTTCGGGTCTGACAATGATCTAATATACTTAGTCATTATTAATTTTTAATCAAAAACCAAGGATCGCTGCTACAGGCAACTATTATGGGAAACGTTTTTGCAAATAGAATTCAATTCTGAATGTACTAAATTATTAATTATAACAGAAACTGGGTCAGAATGGCCCTCAATACTCTGCATTTTCACAAATACTACAAACAATTTGCCAGGAATTCCAAGGAGGATTAAATGAATAATTTATCCTTCAATTATCAACGAACCTATTTCACCGTTTTTAATTTACAGATAAAAATTGAAACAACTTTTTGAATGCACAACTTCAAATGAAAAGAGAGTTTAGCAATAAAGTTTCGAGATTTTTCACATTCAGCTTTTTATGTTGCTCATTTTTCTTTAATACTCAATCTTCAGATTTTTTCATTTAGAAAGAATCTAGATTCAACAAATTAAAACTTGGACGTCTTCACACTTAATTATAAAATTCATACTTTGGTAATATAAATGGAAATTTCAGTCCTTTTTACTATGTATAAAAGATAAACTTCTAATTTATTCGCTAATTAAAATTCTCTTTAAATTCAAAAGCTTCAATATTTCTAATAAAAATCACAAATTTCGATTTACTTAAACGAGTATATAAGTGAATAGACGGTAACCAACTTTTCATATCGAATCAAAAATTGAACGGGAAGGCTTCGTTGAACATTACTCTACATAGAATAAGATTATATAATAACTATTAATGAGGCAAAATCCCAGAAAAGAGGCTGCAAAGGCAAAAGAGAAGGGAAGTTTCTACTCAATATGTCTCACCACCCTACAATATTTTTTTTCTACGTTTAAGAAAACATACTTCTTTAATGTTTAAAATTTAAAATGGTATTTGATTGTATTTTCATTTTAAAAAATAAATTTAAATATAAGGTAAATGCGCCAGTAATCATCACCGCTTTAGTTATCGTCAGATGGAGAAATATTTTTTATAAAACAAACATTCATGTTGTCTCCGTATGAAAAAATATGATTCATAACAAGTTTAAATATCCTGTCATATCGTATTAACGATTCGATTACTGAAACAGTCACTTTTTGTCTCTGACGATAACTAACACATTTGCATTTTTTGAATTTTAATCGTGAATATAAATTAAATTTAATTAAATATCATATTATTAAGCAAACCAAATTATATTTTTTAAACTATACTCTGATCACTTCAATAATTTACGAAAATCGAAATCGTGTTTAACATGATATTATATAAAGCATTTAAAAATCTTTCATTTTGCTTAAGGTGACGATTACTGGCGCATTTACCTTATATATTTTTTTAGGTTTTTATTTTTAAAATGATATTTATGGGTATTTTTATGATATTCATAATCAGCGCTTCAAAATACACCGACATAGGTATTAAAAAATATCAGAAGTATACGTTTTTTTAGAAATTCACCACAACACTTACTTATCAGAGCTAAATGTACGATTTATGACTGGTTCTTCATCAATTCTAAAATTTGTAATGCAAATAACTGATGAAATATCAAATAAGGGTAAAAAAATCAAGTTATGATGAATCAAGTAAAACATTGAAAAATTTACAAACATATATTATATAAGTCTCTTTTTGCTTCGCGTATTCGACTAAAAATTACTAAAATAATACCTTTTTTAGCCAGCACTCCATTTTATTTTAATTTTTTTTTTCAAACTTCATGGAGTTTGCAGCAGCGAGAAAGCGACATTCAATTGAGTTGGTCGGTTTTTGTTGTTCGCAGAGACAACCACGACCACGAATACTACGGCATTGACGACCTCGAGTTCGCCAAACACGTCGCCGGAAAAAACTTCCTACCATAATGACTTGGATCCGGATCCGTCGACAATGGATGCATCCCCTCGACCTGTGGTACATCGTAGAAAAAAAATAGCAGCCGACTCGAAACGCGAAAGAAAGGCGGCGAAAACACTAGTCATCATCACAGGAGCTTTCGTCTGCTGTTGGCTTCCCTTCTTTATCATAGCCATATTGCTTCCGATATGTGAGACCTGCCACATCAGTAGCAAACTTGTGGCCGTCTTCCAGTGGCTAGGGTAAATCATAAAAAAATTTATTTATTTATTTGTTCTATCCCGAGTCGACATTTTGGCCCTACATCCCTTTTTGCGGAAAAAAAACAAACAAGTAAGTATTGTCACAAAATTTCCAATTACATTAGTTTGAAAATTGCCGCCCCGGATAATAAAGATAATCCGAAAACTACATGTCTTACTGTGGATTCAAAATCGATTTATTAAAAGAGTGTCTAAACTAAGAGAATTTAAACCCTTTACAGACCCTCCTAAAGCCTATTTACGTCCTATTATTTACAGGTTTAAAATAGGGCCAAAATTTTGACTCGGGATCTACTGATTAGCAATGTCCAATATATTTGTCCCTTTTTTATATCGTCTAATCATCCACACGCTTTAAATATCCAAAAGTCGAATGAAATACATGTAAACTTGCTTCTTTTATTTATTTTTTAAAACTTCTAACACTACAATTAAATACATGGATTATAGAAAAAATGTTATTAAGCAAAAAGTCTGCATTTCAATTTTTAAATTAGTCAAAATATTACTTATAATCAATCTACTCTCTCAATCTGAATTAGTAAGACGTTACTAATGAAATAGTGCCGATTCGTTTACTAATTCACTTTAGTAAGCATTTTTACTGTCAATTAATTAAAAACTACTAATTCACAGTAAAAAACTAATTCATTTAGTGAGGGTAACTAAATCAATTAGTAAGCCTTACTAAATGAATTAGTAGTTTTTTACGGTGAATTAATAGTTTTTAACTAATTAATAGTCACAATGCTTACTAAAGTGAATTAGTAAACGAATCGGCATTATTTCATTAGTAACTTCTTACTAATTCAGATTGAGAGAGTTCCCCTCTCAAAACACCAAATGCTTTTAAACTTAAAACGTAAAGGTCTTTCAATCGTAAAAATTGAAACATTTGTGTAAAAGGTTAAAATTAATTTTAAAAAGAATTATTGATGTATTATTATTATATCTAGAAGATAATATTTGTTTCAATGAATAAGCAATTAAAAATCACTACTCTAATACTACGTCCTCATTCATAAATTTAACAAAACAAGTTTTCATGGTATGTCTTAATAAAAAAGTAGTATAAAAATATGTTATTAGATTGTGTACGTATATGAGTATCATAAACTGCAAGTAGGAATTCTTTAATATAAAGTTATGAGTTATGAAAAAGAAAAAAATCATAAAACGCTAAATACACATTCCACAATAAACTTAGGAATAAAAAATTACCAGCCAGTTTGTAAGCTGCGCACTGAGTATATACTTCCCAAGATTTCATTATTTGCATATTAAGGGCATGTGGTAATTACAATAAGAGCAAATTTAGTTTCCCCAACTTTACGCTCGCAATAGTAAATATTTTTTCCTAACACTAGGCCATTACCTTCGTTTCGTACAAACGGAGATAAGCAGCCTAGTTTTAGGAAAAAATATTCATTATTGCGAGCGTAAAGTTGGAGAAACTAAATTGCTCTTATGGTAAAGTATCACATGCCCTTAAAGTGGATTTTGTTTATAAAATGAAATAGGATCTTTATTGTATATTTTAATAATTAAATAAAAAAAGACATTCTTTATAGGAAAAGAATCATAAAATATTCTGACTGGGTGGTCATTTACATTTTATTTTACTTTAATTTAAAGGTCTGCCGTCTGCCTTAGTTTACAGTAAAGTCTAATATGTTCTCAAATAGTTGCATTATTTCCATGGGAATTTACGCCGCTGTTACAGATATTTGAATTCCACTTTGAATCCGGCGATCTACACGGTATTTTCACCGGAATTTAGGAGCGCTTTCAAGCGGCTACTGTGCAGACACAGAAGAAGCACCATCGGCCGAAGAATGGGCGGTCGTCATTACATGTAGGAATGGGTTTAGGGTGGAGGTTACACAATTTATGTCTTCTTTTTTCTTCTTTTCAATCGTAAACATACTTTTATCACTCATTAAGATTGTCTGCTTTTCACTAAAAAAAAAGGCAAATAAAAACATTTACAACTGTACTGAAAAAATCTAAAATTCCTCAAATCACAATACAACAATACAATATGCATTTCTTGACATATCAATGCTGATTATCATTAAATTAATAAGTTCTGACATATTATTTATCAAACACTTTTAAACGGAAGATAATAAGATATTCGCTAATAAAAAGAGAAAGTTGATCCCACAGCTGCTACCATCTTTACATTATAAGTAAATGGCGCCGACGGGATATTTTATAAGTTTTAAAAATATTTTTAAGCTTGATACTTTTTACAAATTTATATTTTAAAAATACGAATTGTTAAGTAATTTATTCAAATGGATGTCTGAGGCTCTAATTAACATCTTCTTCACACAGCTTTACATATATCAAAAAGTCTCTGAATTCACTCTTGACTTTTTAAATTTCATATTCTACGTTTTAATACTATTAGTTTGCAGGGAAAATGAATTTTTCTTTATAAAAGTACCTTAAGTATTCATCGTTAATGCTAGGATAAATTTGAAAACATTCGTGAAAAACAGACGATCAAAATTCTCAGCTTGTGAAACATATGAAGGGTGGCATGTTATAAGGGATTAACTAGAAAACGTTCTGTAAAATCTAATTTTAAATTAAAAAACAAAAAAAAAAGTCCACTCCAGGGATATTTTAGTGCTGAACAAAGACCAAAAAAATGGACTAAAAAGAGTCAACCAGTTCTAAAAATTACAAGAGATAGAAAGCTGGACGCGCGGTTTTTTTTACTTTGGACGTTGACTAAAAATTTATTTTTTTGTATAAATAAAAAACTGAGAAATGGTTTTGTAGATTATTAGTTTCTTAAAAGAGAGTAAGAAAATTAAATTGCAAAAAGTCATCACGTTTTGAAAAAATGATATTCAGACATTTTCTTTTGAAGATAAAATTGTTGATCTTCATTTTTTTTTAAAATATATTGCTTTACGGAAAAATGTGGGTTTATCCCTTTTGACATGCAAATTCCCAAAAATTCTTTCCACTTATTTCTATAACATTAATTAATGCCTGAAAAGAAATTTTATTCATATCAACATTTTTAAAAAATTACTCTTTTACGTTGCTTTTTAAAAATATTTAAATAGAATATTTTTAATTTTTACGGATAACTTTGTGTCTCCTTAGTCGACTATATACATTTCAAAAATGCTTCAACGAACTTGTAGCTTTCACCCTTCGGATCTATGTACCCTAGCTTTAAGAGAGCTTGAAGCAAAAAAAAATTCTTGCTTTAAGCCCCCTTAAAATAAAAGCCCTATTTAAAATTAATTCTAAGCACTTTCGTAACCCAAGAGTCACTTGAGTCTGCCTTAAATAAAAAAAAAGTTTATATCAATTTACCGCCAAAAATCATCATATATTTTTCAATATTAATATTTTCGGCGCGACTTCATTTTTCATTTAACGAGAAAAAAACGTAATCATATTTTAAAATAATGTTGAAACATTTATTAATTTCAAATCAATGCTTTCAGCACCCAAGTAATAAATAGCTATATGAAATACTATTTTTTACTCTGATTCTTGGATGACGAATTATCGTGCGACTGATGTAAATGTACATTCCGTAGAAGTAGGTAGTTCTTGTAAAAATGAAAATCGCAATTAGAAATCCACCATGTAGTCTTTTCTAATCATCTTAACGTTATGAACTGTATAAAGTTCTACTTAATTATAAATATCAAACAAGTAATATGCGAGTTACTGTCAAAGAACTGAATAGCCCATTAAAAATGGTCCTCGTGATTTCAAAGAAACCTGAAGAAAAAGAATTAGTCAGTGCACAATCATAAGTTACAAAAAAAAACATTCTTTGTTTTTTGCTTTTCTAAGTAATATACAAAAATTTCGAGAGAAAGTACCAACGAGCGCAATTAAAGCAAAATAATGTACAATATTCATTAAAATAATTAACATAAAAGAGCCGAATAAATCACATCACCAAAAAGTGTTTCTTTTTTCCAATTCCTTCACTCCTTATTTTACATTCACTACAAAACTTAAATGTTAACATTTCTCTTAATAGATAATATCAATAGAAAATATTATCGAAAGTCGGACATTCCAGGTACTTAAAAACTTTTGATTTGAGTTCTTCCCGAAACTTATTTCTAAAGATGCCCATAATATAAAAGATCGAATAGAAGGCATTTTATTTTTCGCAACGGGGTGTATTTTGAAAGCAAACTTTTAAATTTACGAGATGACTGTATGAAGCTTGTCAACAAATCTGAAAACTTTGAATTACCGACGTTCTTTTCATTGGGAAATATTATCAAACCAGTTTAATTCAGGACAGTCCTATCAAGTTTAGAAATACTCGTAAAATTCGAAGGACGTAAAACACTGATGGCATGCATTCGTATTATGGGTAAAAGTGGCCTAAATACAGTACAGGCCATAAGTTTGAATACATCTTTTTTTCGATGATAGTTTAAGTTCTCTTAAATTTAATTACATCAAAGATTAAATTTTTTCTTTGGAGTAAGTTAAAAGCTATCAAAATTCTGCTTACAATGAACCCAGAACGAAGTCACTTTGTCAATTTTTTAAGGAGATATTTAAAATTTCTTGGGCTCATTTTGAATTTATGAAGGTAAATTTCTATGGAATCCGATCGATGTATTGAAATAATTGTTCAATTATTACCCTATATTGTTCGAGTACTTAAAGTTGACGCGAAAAAGTTGAACATATTTGAATATTTTTTCTGTTAAGAAAAATATTTTTATAAAATATAGGAAATAATTAATCATGATGTTTCTGCAAAAATATATTAAAATTTACATTCATTTGATTTTTATTATTATTTTCCTACTGATCAGATGATATTGAACTTTTCACGTATTTTAAATACAAATTTAAATCCGTGACTCCGTTCTGGGCTCATTTTAAGCAGAATTTTGAAAGCATTTAACTTACTTAAAAGAAAAAATTTAATCTTTAATGCAATTAAATTTAAGAGAACTTAAACAATCATCGAAAAACAGGTGTATTCAAACTTTTGGCCTGTACTGTAATTGCGGCGAGCATATCAAAATTTTGACTGAATACTAATTATATCACACATTATTTCGATTGTAATTGTTAATCCAAATTTAAATAATAATGAAGCAGAGGGAAGAAGTGGAAGTCATGAAAAGAGGAAATCAAATAGTATTGGATTGCAATTTGCGACCGAGAAAGGAATGGAAATTGCATGAAAGTGCAATCGATAAGTCGCAGACATTATATGTACCAACTCGAGAGGCCTGTTCTTGAGGGTTTCTGACTTTTTCTACTGGTCCATTAAAGTTTGCATTGAGCTTCTCAATTTTATAAAGAATATGGCAGCGGAGTAGTCGAAATAAAAAGTCTAAAAAAAACCATTAATTAATAAATGATGTCGAGTGCCGACTGCTGCTTTTGCCAGGCGTGAAATTTACACCTCGTGCATCGATAGCTTCTCTCTTTAAGCGTGAACTAAAAGGAAAAATTTCATTTCAAATGGCAGAAATATCTCGTAGCACAAAATACGAACTTTACTATCCACATTTCTTCCTAATCAAGTTTAATGCATTTCTGCAATATCAATCTAAAAGAAATATCTGATTCAAACGAGGGATTGACGACTCGTGAAATCAGGTGTACACTTGTATAGAAAGCTACTGAATTCTCCAGAAATATCTGAAATCTTCTCAAATATCTGACACTTGAAAATCCTAAAACTATTCACAATCACTTAAAATTATTTAAAATCCCTTAATATCCTTCGAAAATCTGTAAAATCCTTTGTAATAATTTAAAATGATTTGAAATTCCTTTAAAATCCATCAATTCTTTAAAATCACTTAAAATTATTCAGTCTTTAAAATTCTTTGAAATGCCTAAAATTTTGTAAGAATTACTTTTATAATTCTTTAAAATCCTTTGAAATCCCTTGAAATTCTTAAAAATTATTTGGAATTTTTGGAAACCCCTTAAAATAACAAAATAATGCTTTGACATTCCTTAAAAGTCAGTAAATCCTTAAATGAATCCTTAAAATTAATTTAGGTCTTTTAAAATTTCACAAATATCTTAAAAATTACTGAAATAGCCTTTGAAATTCTTTAAAAATGCATGAATTCTTTAAAACCACCTAAAATTATTTTAAATCTTTTAAAATTCCATAAAGAAGATAAAAATCATTGAAAATCCTTTAAAATTCTTTGAAATACCATAAAATTGTTTATAATTCCTTAAAATTCTTCAAAATCACTAAGATCTCTTAAAGTCCCTTAAAATCACCTAAAATCAGTAAAAATAATTTAAGATCTCTTCAAGTGAATTCGAATGACTTTTAGTGAATTTAATTCAGTAAAATCTCTTGAAGTCAGTTAATTCAGATGAGTTCATTTCAATTGTCTTCAATCTCCTGAAGTATCTGAAGTAATTTGAATTCGTATAAAGTCATATAAATTTACATAAACACAAATGAATTCACTTGAAATCGCTGGAATTTTGTTGAAATTTCCTGAAGTCAGGAAATCTGCTGAAGTCACTCAAATACAAGTTTTTGTCGAGAAAATTTAGGACTTAGAATAAATTTCAGGGTGTCAAGTCATCAGGCAATTTGAAATTCCCGGGTTTTTCCCGGTTTCCCGGTCCGCTAGACACCCTTAATTTGCTTGATTAAAAAAAAATGCATTATTAAACTCCTATTCTCAAAGGCCTAAAGAATTAATCCCTGCGTTAATAATATTTTGATTCCGTTAATTTTATTCTTGCTTTGCGACAGTTGCAAAATTAAGGAAGACCTACTGAGATAAATCCCAGGGCGTCAAGTCCTCTTCCAGGACGAAGAACCTTGTTTAGTGGTGGGGCATTTCTAAAGGAACACTTTTCAAAGACTGACTTTAAAAAATATCTCAGACCTTAAAGGGAAAGTTACAAATAAAAATATTTGGAAATATATCTAATTAACAGTATTCGATGGCATTTCTATTTTTATTTTCTACTTTTTCTATCGATTTCATTTTATAGGATACACAAATTAAATTAGATTTGCATCTCAATGTCGTATTTGGTGCCATCCACTTGTGGTAAGGCATTGTGGAAGCCCCAAATTACACTGAAATGATAAATCGTCCCCTGAATATGATAATTAATTATTACGACGAAATAAACGGATTATACGATATCGCTTCCTAGAATGACAGTAATTAAAAGTGTGCCTTAGGGTTTTCCACGTTTCGCGTTTTTGAGCCAAAGTGTTTTCTTGTAGAAAGAATCCCTTAATTTTTTTCGTAATCCATTTTAAAGGAAAAATACACTCTTAAGGCAAAAGTAAGTATTTTGCTGCTCAGAAGAAAATCTAAATCACCTTTTAAAACAGCGAGTTAAAAGTAAATAAAATCAGATCGTTTTTTCTTAATCTTCAGGGGACGACTGAAAATTCCCGAAAAATAAAATTCCCGACGTTATAAAATTGCCGACAGTATAAAATTCCCGACACTTTAAAATTCCCGACAGTAAAAAATTCCTGACAGTTTATAAAATTCCCGAAATTAAAATTTCCCGACAATGGAAAATTTCCGACCGAATATTGACGACAATATAAAATTCCTGACACTAGAAAATTCCCGAAAAAATGATTTTAATAAATAAATAATTCAAATAATAATTTTAAAAAATTTTTTTAATTATTCTGTATTTTTTAAATATCTTTCAAACATTTGTAGAGATCTTTTCGGGAATTTTCTAGTGTCGGGAATTTTATATTGTCGTCAATTTGCGGTCGGGAGTTTTCCAGTGTCGGGAATTTTTAATTTCGGGAATTTTATAAACTGTCGGGAATTTTCTAGTGTTGGAAATTTTAAAGTGTCGGGAATTTTATATTGTCGGCAATTTTATACTGCCGGGAATTTTATATTTCGGTAATTATATATTCGGGAATTTTACAGTGACGGAAATTTTCAGTCGTCCCATCTTCAGTAAGGGATTCAAAAATAACCAATTTTAATGAAACTCTTAAAATATAAACTATTGTTGGCTAAAACGTCTTTTCAATTGTATACTTTGAAAACGATATATTTTAAGTTTAAGAATTGTAATTGAAAATTGAATTTAAACTACGATTTAATTAAAGCACGATGGTACTTTCTTTTAAATACGATAAAGCCTTTGAAACTACTTACTTATAATATTTTAGTAAAATTACTGCCTTACTAATTCTGCTCTCGCCGAAATTAAACAAAAAACTTTGTCTATGTAACCAAAATACAAAAATGTGCAAATAAAAGCGAAAACTATATTTAAGTGTAGTAAGGGGAAAAATGACAACGTTAAGCAATTATGAAAATGCGATAATGGACCATCATTGTACATAAATAAATTAAATAATTAATGTATGGGTGTTATCTAATAAACAAGAAAATGTTTATATAGGCTAATTAAATGCATGTTTTAGAGCAGAATCTCGGTTAAACCCGATAAACCTGATCGCCAACGGCCCAACATTCTATCAATGTCACTCGTCTCTTAAATTCACATGCATTATATCACATATTCCAACACTGTACATAAATATGCACACAAATATGTGGGAACACATAGTTATAAGTGTTATTACAGAATTAAGAATAAAAAATGTTTTGCTAAATTATTGTAAAAGGTAAATAAATACCTACATTTTTTTTCTGAAAAAAATCTTTCTTATGTTCAAAGCAAAATTAGTGTAATACTAACATTTCATGTTTTATATTAAAAATTACTAAATTAATTAGTATTAGAGATAACCAGAATTCACACAAGTTTTTAGACTGATTCCATTTCAAATCATCAATGAGGTGTGCATGAGGTCAGAATATTTTGGCATGAAAATATGTTATTGTACTTTCAAAATGAAGGAACACGTGTTTCACCGTTTGGCTGAAAAAAAAAAATTTTTTAGGAATGGTGAGCTGTTCAAGATAAAACCGTATAATTTACTTTCCAAAATATTCTGACAACCTCATGCAGACCTCATTGCATGATATAAAATGGAATCAGACTTTAGTAAAACTGCTTTTTTGTTGCAATAAATCACGTCGAATCATGCAAATTAGTTGCAAGGATAAATATAATATTAATTCGTTAAAGAATAACACGATTACAACAAATACAAGGACTTCCAAAGGATTGTTACAAAGTGAGAGTTATGAAATTTTATCAGAGGCATTAAGATCAATCTGAATTATATGTATAGCAAAAAATAATAATTGTTAACTTTATTGCAAAATAATTATTTTCCTAGCGATAAGCTATCTGTTTGTTTTCAGCAAAAATATTCTCAATATGATGCTTTTATTATATTTACTAAATGGAAAAATAATAATTTAATCATTGAAAAACTCTCACTGTAAAATCATTTTGCAAAAATGAAAATCAAAATTAGTCAAAACACTGTCTTTTTTCTCATTCATGAAGTTCTGCAATTAATTATATTTATGTATAGTTTAAATTTAATCAGGACTTTTTACAATAATTGTTTAAAAGTTTTCAGAAAAATAAAATTCCCGACACTGTAAAATTCCCGAATAAATAATAAACGAAAAATAAAATTCCCTGCATTATAAAATTACCGACAATGGAAAATTACCGAAAAAAATTATTTTAATAAATAAATAAATAGTTTAAATAATAATTTAAAAATTTCTTTTTAATTATTCTGTATTTTAAACATATTTTTCAAACATTCTTAGACACCTTTTCGGGAATTTTCCATTGTCGGGAATTTGACAGTGTCGGAACTTTTATATTGTCGTCAATTTTCGGTCGGGAATTTTCCAGTGTCAGAAATTTTTAATTTCGGGAAACTTATAAACTGTCGGGAATTTTCTAGTGTCGGGAATTTTAAAGTGTCGGTAATTTTATAATACCGGGAATTTTATTTTTCGGGAATTTTCAGTCGTCCCCTGTATTCGGTACTCCTATTGTTGAAGATGCATCTTCAACATGTAGCAATTTCATAACTTCCTGAATGGAAATAGGGCACACAATGTACATTATCTCTAGAATTTAAGTCAAGAAGTTCAGAGTGGCTATAAGTGAGTCACGTTTATAAAATTCTAAATGTACTTAAGTGTCTGACTAATAAGTGTAAATTTTGTTAAAATAATTTGTGATACCTGCTGTAAATCTTTAGTGGGCAGATTTATGCGGCTATATGTATGTACATTGTACAATGCGTGCATGGAAATAAGAGGAAACGGAATGAAAATAGAAATTGAGAGCGACAAATGGACTAAGAAGGATTATCAAAAAATTGATAATGATTGAAACAATGACATTGAGAATG
>JAUESH010000039.1:16335083-16349937 GCA_032275165.1 Synergus magnus
CTTTTGATTCTGGATAATGCTCCATCACATCCATCTAAAGAAGAATTAAATGCGATTGACAAGAATTTTGAAGTTATTTTTTTGCCGCCAAACGATACAACCCTCATTCAACCAATGAACCAATCACCCATCTCGACCACGAAGAAACTTTACAAAATAAATCTAATGAGAAAATTACTTATCGAGAAAGATTACGAAAAAATTGAAAATTTTTTAAAGGAACTAAAGTTACGTGACTGTTTAGTGATGCTCAGCAAAGAATGGTCCAGTGTGAAGCAGTCCACTTTAAATAATGCATGGAAGGCATTACTACTGGAAAATATGGGAATCCAAAAGTATGAAAATCTAATGTACGATGAAGATTCTTCCAGTTGTGAAATCAATGCGTCAGTTGAAAAATCGAATCTCATTTACGAATTTTCTGAACACCTTATCAAGTGTTTATCAAAAGAGGATGAAGTAAATGAAAAAATGTCGAAAAAGGTGAAATTAAAAATTGAAGAGTGGTTTAATGCAGATGAAGGAGATAGCGGCTATGAAATACTGTCAGATATGCAGATCGTGCAATCCGTCTTGAATCGCCAATATAATTTTGATGACCTTGAAAGTCCGAGTATGGTTGTTGACCAAAACGAAAATATCCATGAGGAGCTGAAGATCGAAATTGACGAAGACGAAAATATCTATGAGGAAGATGAAATAACCATTGACGAGGTGAAGATCGAATTTGACGAAGACGAAAATATCCATGGGGAAGTGAAGATCGAAATTGACGAAGATGAAAATATCCATGAGGAGCCAAATATCGAAATTGGCGAAGTTAAAAATATCGATGAGGAGCCAAACATCGAAATTGGCGAAGTCGAAAATATTGCGGCCAACGAAGCACATGAAGGCTTTTTGAAATTTAAAAGTTGGATGATGACACACGTTCAATGTTCCGAATCTCAAATTCTCCTCTTCAAAGAATGTGAAAATATTTTGAGAAATGCCGTTGACAATTCTTAAAATAAAAAAGTATTTCTTTGTCTCTAATTGCAGACATATGTAAGTACGCTTACTTTAATAGGAGATATAAATTTTCGTGAAATCTTGTCGAAGATGTAAAGTATTGTAAAAGACTGTTACTTAATTAATTGTTGTACTATTAGAAGTTTCTAGATTCTATAACATGTAATATAGACTCCTACAAATTTTTATAAAATTGCTTTAATAAATATAATTCGATTAAAATTAAATTTTGTTTGTTTATTCAATATTTTGAACAAAAATTTGTTTAGCATGATATATAGATATTTTGTAAAAAATATTTAAAAAATATAACTCATTGCTAATTCTTAATTATTTTCAATTGATCAAATTATTATTATTTGTGCTAGCTGATAAATCTTCATAAAAGTTAGCCTACAACAATACAATTCATCAGTATAAACTATTTTTGTATTCATTATTTTATAATCATAGACATAGTTAAACAATATATAATTTTTTTTTATAAATCGTATAATAGAGTAAAAAAAATTTCGATCCTAAGTACAGACGACTCTAACTAACTGCACACTTATTAATTATAATTATAAATTATTATTATTTAATTAATTAATTGTGGGCTATTCGTCCAGAAAAGCCATCAATTTGAAAAGGCTTGCCGCCTGCTCGGACTAATTTTTTTAATATGCGTTAGTGTTAACATTTTTTTTTTTTTTTCAGAAAGTTCCTTAGTTCCGGGATAATTCTTTAAATAATTAATTTATACATTACGCACGACTTAACTTAACGTGTAATTAATTAAATGCAGGTGCCTCGGAAATGTGTGCCGCTATTAGGAATCAGATTATGATTTGATTTCCAATTCTATAACTAATTGCATACCTACATTCGTGACTGCCAATCGAAACTGCAAATGGATTTGAAATTCAACCATCACTCAAACGATAATTAATATTTCATTACAATAGATACATGAGCGTGTGATGAGCTTCGTTTGGTGGTTTTAACTTTTTCTACAAAAAAAAAAATACTTTTTTCAAAAGACGATGTAGGGAAAATTACTAATATAAAACTAAATTATTTCTCTTCATTGTTCGCATTATTTGATTACATGGCTGTATTGGAATTTTTTCACGACAGTCTTTACTCGTTTTGTTTGTGATGAATCATCACTCCTTTCCGTGCAAAGTGCATATATCATTTTCGGAATATTCTACCAGTGAATAATTCAATCCAACTGCGTGGAAATTCTTCACGTATTTATTTTTATTTAAAACGTCCATAATTTAACCGCCGCATCTTGGTTCAAGTACAAAAAAAATATTTTTTGATATTATGCAAGCAAAGGAATTACTTGAAATAAATTTCCAAAAATGAAAGTTCAAAACAATTTTCAAAAGGGCTGAGAAGCCATTGCACTCGGACCAAGAAATTTTATAACCCTTTCTACGATGGGACAATGCAAGATAATTGAAAAACGTTTGTAGAGTGAATCAATGATTAAATTACAATGAGTACCTAGTCCATTTCGATAGAATCGTATTGAAATTACTGCAACCAATTGTACAGCAATGTCAAAGGAAAAAACATTGCTCAGGAGCAGCATTAAGGGGTTTTCCTAAATTTGGTGTACAACCGGTTGCATTTTTGTGTTTTTATAGTCTATCTCCCTCCTTCTTATTGCTAAAATTTCAACCCTACATATCACGATTGTCATTTGAAGGATCATAAATAATTACAAAATCTTTTTACAACAAAAATAATGATAAAGCAAAACAAAAATAAATGATAAAGAACTATATAAACAATGGAGATATAAGCAAAGATATACCTATTGATACAAGTTTACGCCCGACCTAACGTAACCTCTTCCTCTTGACGCATGATTCAAAATGGCGTCGACTCATTCTCGACTAACACGTCGAATCTACTCTGAGACGTAAAACAAAAAATAAAACAGTGCGCATCGGATTTAGAATAAGAATACGTTAAAACATAAACAGAATTGTTGAAATAATGTGTAAGGACCTGCATTATTAAGGATAAAATGACGTGATTAAATGTCGCAGAAAACAAAGTATGAACGTCGTGGACGACGCCGATGGGCCTCTGGATCCCCGTATTCAGGTAAATTAACCTAATTTCCGTATATTTATTACCTTAACAAGACAAAAGTGCTATCCTTCATATTTTTATATTCAATTATTTTTTTCGTGCAAGTGGTGTCCTGTAGATTATGTATGTTTGACATTTTATTTACGGGCGTCGATTACATCTAGCTGACACGTCCTGGTACCTTGTCCCACTTTATTTACAACTTGATCGTCTCCCACGATGTTCACTTTGACAGTTATGTCACCCTCTCTTTTCGAAAACCCCTTAAAAACACCATTTCAGAACTTCCTACTGCGAGGAAGGAACTTAGGAACTTCCTACTCATATCTATTCACTGGTGACATTTTATTTTGAAAAGAATATCTGATTCAATTTTTTAAAATATTTGTTTTGATTAGTTTATTTATTACAACTTTATTACGTTAATCTTTTGTTAAAAATGATATCCACCAGTCAAAACATTTGTCTTTAATATAATTATTGACATTTCGACTCAATTATTCCAAAAACAAAATTTTAATTTCTTTTCCATTTAAATTGTCAGCTGTCATTTAAAAAGTGTTATTTAATGTATTCTTTTTACTCTGACGCAAATTTTAAAGCAGATTTCTTTTGACACTTGAAACTTGCATATCCCCCTCCCCCCATCAATCCCATCATTTTTGTACACGAAGAGGTCATTGCACTAACTTTCCGATACATACTTAAATTGGATTAATAAAATCAATTTAATTCATGCAGACCTCGAAGGCCTGGATGATTATTACTGGATTTTACAAAAAAAAAGAAAAAAATTAAAGCTTCAAATCTATTTAAATTTATTATTTTCTTTTTGTAAAATCCATGGTATTAATTACCATATTATTTAAAATTCCGCTTAAAACCTATTGATTCTTTATGCGAAAAAATTCTCTTTCAGATCGAGTTGGAAAATTTAAACAATGCAACAGATGATATTAATAAACTCGAGATCGAGTTAGATGTGAGTATCAATGCCTATGAGTTTCAGTTCTAAATCTAAAAATAACAGGCAGACTCTTGTATTCCTTCCTACCCCCTACTGAACTATCATTTTGTCTCTACGTGTCCAATACAGAAAGAGGATGTCTGCAATCATTTATAATTGTCGCGTATTTATATAGCTATCGCAAAGCTTCTGTTTCTCTACTTCTCTGAATACTGTTATCAAACAAAAAAGTATTATTCGAATCCAATTAAATGTATTTCAGCCCAGAAGTTGGATATCATCTAATCATTATTCCACTTTCAATAATAACCTTCATTGACAATAGCGTTTCAATAAAAGTTATCAATTAATATTTCAGGAAGCTCATACGGCATTTCGACAACTGCTCTCTGAATCGACAAGGAGATTAAAAGAAATAGCTAATAAAATAGGTGGAAGCTGCATTGACAAAGCAAGATGTTACTACGAAGCTTTAGAAATTGCACAACAAGCTCGAGTAAGAATCGGCTGTATTTAATTTAATAAATTATTAATACAGACCTGATAATCCTTATCAATATAAATTTATAGAGTTAAAATATTTCTATTTTTAGGTACAATGTCAGCAGCAAGCACAATTGTTTCAAAGAGCTAGTGAAATTCATGTTGCAGCAAAAGAAACTGTTGCGCTGGCAGAAGCTCAATTTATGGCAAATCAGCACGAGTGGAACTTTGATCAAGCATGGCAGGATATGTTGAACCACGCAACTATCAAAGTAAGTAAAAGATACGTTTCGAAAAGTCCTTGATTATAAAAGCACCAAGTGGGCTGGTCTCTTCTTCAATCATCTTTCTATAAATAAAATATGACTTCAAAATTTATGAAAGGAATTGTAATTTCCGAAGAAAATTCCATTAAAAAATTTAACTCTGTCTTTGAATATCCTTCAGATTGAACTATTTGCCTGACAGTTGAAAAGATAAGGAAATTATATAGTTTCCAGTATCATTGGCAAATTTATAGATTCATCGAATTAAATAGCATGCTTATGTAAACGAGGTCGAACGTGAATCTAAAATCAATACTCGCCTACGCAGAAGATCATATCCATATGTCAATTATAACTACCTTCGGTCAATAGATCAATGAGTACCCTGTATTGTCTACAAATGCTAATCAACTGCTTTATACTGACGTATCTTCATTAACGCAGAATTGACATGTATATGTTAATTTGAGTGCATAACATCACTAGGTACAATGTCTTAGACCTCAATTAAACAGATGCCCAGTGTATGCTCCAGAAATTATTTCTAATTTTGTAGAAACACCCAGAGAAATTGCATGCTCATCAGACGTCATCGTCAATATTGCTTAAATTTCAGGAATTGTAGATGACTGAATACTTAATAATTTAATAAAACTCAACAGCGAAGGCCAAAAACATTCCCAAGCTAAAAACTTTTGAATGAATGCAGATTGTCCGGAAATTTATGAAAAGTAATATAGAAGCCCTGTACAGTAAAAGACGTTTGAACTCAACATTACGTAGCAACTCAATTTCCCAATTACGAAATTCGATTGACGTTCCTAGAGCCATAGAAGTGCACATCAATTTCCACCAACACCTTTTGCATACCAATTTCAAAAACTGTCAGAAAATAAATATTTATGCATTTTAACCTGTCAATCAAACTTAATAACTCTCCTAACGATGGATGAAATAAAAAAATAAAAGCATTAACACTGATAATTTTATAGCTCATATAAAAGCTTCTGTCATAAAATACTATGTCGATTTTATTAACATCGTAATAAATTGTGACGTTTTTCTACTTAATTGTAGGTGATGGATGCGGAGAATCAGAAAGCAGCCTGTGCGAGAGAACATCACAGACGAGCTATGCTTTTCCACGATGCAGAAAAAAAGGTTCAAGAGTTAGAAGAAAAGAATCGCCGATCAATAATCAAGGCTCGGCCTTACTTCGAAATGAGAACTCAGTGCGAGCAAATGATGGCAACGCAAAAGGAAAGAGTCGAGTCTTTACAGAAAAAAGTAAAAGAAAGAAAACGCGCTTACGCCTCTAGCCTACGGACTCTAGAAGAAATTAGTAACCAGATTCACGAACGAAGAAGAGATTATGGTAGATTGTTTTTTTAATTGATTTTAAACTCGAAACTTCCTGAGTAAATTAAGAAAAGAATAAGGAAATGACCTTTTTCTCTATTTAGATATTATAGCTAATGGACCAAGAGAGCCAGGAGTTGGAGCAGAACTTATCAGTCCAGATGATAGTTTAAATTATGAGGCGGAACTGAACAAAGTCACAATTAGTAGGATTAATTCGGTAGCTAGTAGTGAACCCGATATGGACGAAAGAGAACAAGATTTTGATGTAAGATTTTTTTTAGTACTCAATTTTCTACAAGCAGACACTTTCTTAAATGGATTTTTTATTTCAGTATATTATTCATCTTATTTTTTTCTACAATAGGGACTCGAAATAAGTAAATAAATAAATATTTTTTCATAATTTCAGGACGTTTTTGAACTAAAGCAACGAGTAGACAACTTGGGTGGAAGATCAGTCGATGGAATGGAATCCACTTCAAGTCAATGGGAGTTTGAACTGCAGGCCAGTATGAAGAAGCTAAACGAAATACCCTTAGGCGAATCCAGTAGTGTTGATACCGCTAAAGAACTGATTTCCATTGGAACTAAAAATAAAAGTGAAAAATCAACGAAAAACTATCATAACGACAGTGTAAAACAGTGTGTCGATTCGCAACCTGGAAAATTTTCCCTAACGAATTACCAAGGATGGCACTCCTTAACCCAAAGTCCTATCAACTCTATTATCAGTAAATCGAAGGACGCTTTGAGAAACAGTATTTCTAAATCTCTAAGCAATAGTCCTGTAAATATGAAGCAGTTTGCCTTTGGCAGGTCAAAACTCGACAGATCGCAAAGCAGTGAAAAATCAACTGCCGATAAGGAGGAGAAGGAATCTCGGAACAGTTCTAAAAGCCAGGATTGTGATAGTTTAGATTTTGAAACTGTAAAAACTCTTAGCGTTGCCAGTCACGATAATCAAAAAAACTCCCGAAATGAGAAAGTAAATTCTGAAGATCTCTCTCAAAATCTTTCTCAAAATCTTTCTGTGGATTCTAGAACTGAAAAATCTCCGCGACATTCTGATGTCAAAAAAGTACAAAAAGATAATTTCTCTACTCATAGTCTAAGCTCTTCTCCGGTAAAGCGAAGTTCCTTCTACGGCTCCAAATCGAGTAAATCTTTGGACGTTCAGAAGGAAATCGACCAAACCTTGGAATTTAAAAAGCCAAACTGCCCTTCTAAAGAGTTGCCTCTGCTCTCAATTTTCCGCAGCTCGCCAGGTATGTCAAAGGACAAAAGTTGCAGTATGATTGACTTGGGCGACAAACAGAATTTAAAAACCCTGTTTGAAAATTCAAGCAGCAGAAATTTGCAAACTGTGAGCGTTGAGAGACTAGCAAATGCGAGACATAAATTGGTGTGCAATGACAACTGCGACCTAAGCCAAGAACTTAAAAAAAATAACGCGCCTAACCGTGTGTAAAAATTGTGATACATAATTCTGGTTGAAAGTTTTCATTAATAAATTGTTAAACTTGCCGGAGCTAACATGACAGATACCGCTAAAAAGAGGTAATTAGTTCTATTCTACAATTTCGATGATAATTATAACTGAAGTCAATACTTGGACTATTTATTTTGAATTTTGGTATGTCAAGGTTGAATTTGTTTTCAGAATCTCGAGAGAACAAAAAGATATTTTTTAAGAATATTTTTTAGAATGTAAGAGGATTAAGGCTTCGTTTAATTATTGCAGTGCCAAATTTCTGTACGATGTACAGGATATTTCTCCAGCCTTTGTCGAGTCTCTTTTTTTTTATAATAAAAAATACGTTTGTAAAAAAAACTTTCCCTTCTAACTTTAAACGAATTAAATTTTACCTAATTTTTATTATAAATGTTAGGTATGAGATGTAAATGTGAATATTCAAAATGGAAAATCGAAACTTTTAACTAAAGTTTTTCCAGAATAGAACAGGTTTAATGACAATTTTAACATTAGCAAGCCTGTCAGTGTAAGTCATTTTACATTAAAGAATTTCAAATTAAGGAAAAAGTCTATCTCAGAAATTAACTTTTAGAAAGTAAATTTCGAATTGAAACGTTTACATTTTGTCGATGGTAGGCTTGCATTAGGAATAAAAGAGATTTTACTCCACTCGGATTTTAAACTATTTTTTTCTGAAATTATAAAAAAAAAATTGAAAGTACGTAGCCTTCTCTTTATGAATAAAATAAAAAGATTCAAATCATATTCGGCAATATGAAATACTATTCAAAATATGTAAAGACTAAACTTTAGCTATTGTTAAAGTTTCGCTTATCCGATCTTGACAACGAAGAAATCATATCCTTCGTTGAATAAAAGTGCTCAAAATCCCTTATTACGGTAAACTGTATTCGTGTCTAACGTTCCGCTTAGTCTAGCCTCTACGGGTGGTTATCTCGATGTGATAAAGACATGCAAGTTCAGCATAATTCTTTTAAATTGAAATAAGCGTAAAGCAGATCTGTCTCGTCGAGGCATGAATGAATTGGCAAATAATTTTTTTAATCGTTTTTAAAGCTTGTTAGCGTTGTACAGGTGACTTTAATTGTGTCAAACGCGAGGATATTTCCCTCTAATCACGAATCTTTGTATTTTTTTATCCACGTGTACAATTTTCTCGTAAAAATAGTTCCGTGCACACTTTTTTTGTACCGCTTATAGAGGATAGGTACATCTTGCCAATGAAAATGGTATTCGTAGAGTTGATCGTCTTTGTAACAAAATTAATGGGCAATGTATATAGTTTTCTAATTTTAGTCGCTTAATAACACTGTTATTGTACACAAACAGACTGTAGATAGTCTACTAATATTTCTGTCCACCTGCGAATTTCCAGGTGCGGATAGATAGGAACTCGAATGAATTTTAATCAAAATTTGCCTACGCGTTATTTTTGAAGCAAAGATTTTGGGCTTCAAGTAAACAAAAAAAAAAGACTTAGAAGATTTCTCTATTCTTTATATTAAAAATGAAAATTAAGTTTTGTTATTAGTTTAGCCCAAGATCTTCAGCTTAGCAGATTAACTTCACTGTTTGGCGTTTTGTGCTTCGATTGCCTGAAGAGTTTCGAGTGTATATTTTTTTTCGTATCGAGAATTCTTTTTATACTTTTTATGCCGAGCGTGCTTTTATATGATCGTTTATGTTATGCAAAGCAAACGAAATATTGTTAAGATTAATTACGTTACTACTACCACTGCGATTATGTGTTCGAGACACGGTGATAAATAAAAACAGCTGCGTAGTAATAATGTAATCTGGTTGTATTCTAATCTCCGAGTTGTCTCGGTTTTCCGAGAGTGATAAAAACCCTCCTTACGCCTGTTTCCTTCCACATTTCCTGAAAATCACGTTTACGCGGGTCTCGCAAGCACGAGACTGAGGTCCAAGGGTTAATTGCAACGATGAACCTTTGCAGGCAAACTAGGAGGTTTCGGTATATGCTGTAGAAATTCTGATAAGAAATCTCATTTCCGTACCGTAACTCGTGCCGTTTCGCATCTCCGCCTTACGCGAATCTAATATAAAGTAGCCACCTGCATTCCTTCAGGACTTAAACCGCAAGAAAATGTGAATTCCGTTATCCCTTGTTGCCTCAGTAAAATGTTGCTCTGTCTAGATGAAATTAGAGATTTAACCAGCTCGGTCAGTTTCTGACACAAGAGTGAAGAAGATTTAAATTTCGTTTAAATTACTCGTTAACACGTAGACGATGTTTCATTCTTAACTTGAAATCTTAATGTGAGATAGAAGACATAAATCGAAATTTTTTTACGGAGTTATGCATATTTGAATTTTTGACTGTTTTACAAAAAAAAAACCCAAATTTTTTATTTAAACTCATATAATTTTTTTACCTAATTGAGATATTTAAGATTTCTTCCCAGATTCTGGTAGAGTTTATCGCCTTCTTTCAGAATCTCTCTATCATGAGGAAAATACCTTGTGAGTTTTATGCGGGCTAAATAACTTTTGTGGCTAGGAGAATTTTTTTTTTCATAAAATCGAATTCTCGCATTTTTCTTGCAAACAGCAATATTTAACCTGCATAAAACTCACAAGGTATTTTCCTCATGATTGTTCAAATTCAACAAAAAGTTGTCAAAAAATATAAGTGTGGATTTTTTTGAGAAAATCGACTTTTAGTATTTTCAGACAAACCGCCGCTATTTTGTTAATTTTGAACATTTTTTAAATTTTCTCGCAGATTCTGAAAGAAGGCGATAAACTCTACCAGAATCTGGAAAGAAATCTGAAATATCTCAATTAGGAAAAATGTTATAGGTTTAAAAAAAGAATTTGTGTTTTTTTGAAAAACAAAGCAAAAAATTCAAATACGAATAACTCCGTAAAAAATTTTTTTGTACAAATCGCAAAAATACGTATCACCTAATTTCCTTTAAAAACAACATATTTCGTCCCCGAGAGATTCTGCAACTTCAAGTGTAGAACCTGCCTGATTTGAAAGGGATTCGGTCATTTATAGCTTTTATATTGTTGGTTTATGGAAATGCTACTTTTAAGCTACATTGAAAAATTTTAGAGTTGACTGCGAACATTTATTTTTTTATATGCAGAGGTGTCGGAAACACTAATATTGAATTAGTTTAGTAGAGGAGATGCGGGTACTCGCAAAAGAAATTTTAATTTTCACCCACGCCAAAATATAAATATTTTATTTATTCCTTTGAAGAAAGAGGGAATCAATCCGCCCTCCGAATGAAGTTCGCATATTTATTAACGGTTCATTAAAGTTAAAGAGAATAATGAACTCGCATCAGTCGTAAACGAAAACAAGTAATGTCCATGTCCTGATACTAGATACGTGGGAATTCAACTTGTTCTAAAATAATTTTAATACTGAATTCGTTGGGAGGGGATTTAGCCTCTCTACCTTTGAATATAATGTAAGAAGGCTTCTTCATTTCCTAGATAGATCGAGTGAGCTCTTCTGAAAGATCTGTCCTGTGTAATGCGACTGCAAATTTTATAAATTTCTAAAATATTCAATATCAGTCTTCGCTTTAATTCTCATTTTGATATGGTACGTACATCAGTGCAGAATTTCATAATAATTTTTTTTGTGAAATATAATTAAGGGAATATTTTTCCTTTATAACTAAAGTGAATTCTATGATTTTAATTATCTTTGACGAAAGTAGGGTCGTTAAGAATGACCTTAAAATCGTTTCAGAATCCGAGGGTAACTATCCTTTGCTGGCTAATTAGTTTGGCGAGAGGAAGAATCATTAACCCTTTCCATTCGCAAACTCCGTACAGTGCTCATAGCAAAAGTAATGAATTGGAACTAATCACTGATGGAGACAACGAAAACTCATTTCAAAGCTCATATAGAAATGCGATACGAGATTCCCGGTTATCCGAAGCAGATTGGTCCTGGTATAATATCAGAGAGCAAAATGTAAATTCCAATATCTAATTTTGAATTCCATTCTAATATTTTATTATTATATCCAGTTATTATTATAACTGGCCTACCGTTAATTTAATTCCCAAATATTAATTATCGAATATTAACTGTTAAGTTTCATTATATTAAATTGACTAATTTTTGATTGTCTACACTTAATTTAAAAAAATATGTTTTTATTTAAAAAGGGTTTGGGAACCTACGCATTTGGATATGATAATGTCGTAGATCCTGATGGAAATGAGCATTACCGAACTGAAGAAAAACTCAAAAATGGAACTACTATCGGGGAATATGGACACACGGATTATCAGAATAATCGAATCGTTAAAGTTGTTTACACTGCAGATTCCCGAGGATACAAGTAAATTTTAAATAAATTTAAAAGGAAACATTGTGAGCAAACAATTTTAAAACGACTTCATTCAAGATTAAAAATAAATTATTTACATATTACGTTTCATGAATGTATTAATGCTAATTATTTAATTTTTTCAGAGCCAATGTTAAAATCGAGACGTTAGAGGATCTACAAGAAAGAAAACCGGTTTAGAAAAAGCTTTAAACCTAAGATAACTTTGGAATAATTCAGGTCCTGTAAATATTTATTTACTTATGATCTGTAAAAATAAAGTTATTGTAGTATTCAATCTGTACTTTTAACTTCAAATTATGAAATTATTGCATTTAATTATTTACGCCACGAATTCGAAACAAAAAAGTCCTACGCAAAAAAAAAAAGGAAAGAAAAACAAGTTTCGCTTGGTGCAATCTTCAAATTGTAGTCCAGTTCAAGTAACAAAATTTTTGTTTTTTGCACGTCAAGATGTCCCTCCGCCAATAATTTAAAGATTGCAACAACTACCTTTCAGGGCATCAGCTGTAAATTTTGAATATATTACCGCAACTTCTAAAAGAAAGTAATCATTGATAGAAATTCCAGGAAAATGCAAACTTTCAAAAATTTTGTGTACGATGTTTCAAGCACTGTTTCCGGAATTTTCGTTGTTTGATTATAAGAGAAACAGGAAGTCGTGGTTTGGAGACATTGGTATCATCCTCAACGAGACAAAGGATCTCATCATTGTCAGGAAATTAAAGAGATCACATCAACTATCCAGGTCATTGTAGAGGTTATCGCGTTTTATGATAACTCTGGTGACAACGCACATAGGAATGGAAAGAACGGATCGTATTTATAAAAAGAATAACGAGAGCTCTGTTAAACCTAGTTTCAAGGCACGTGATCGTATTACTCAATAAATAAATAATAAATCAATAAATAATTTGAAAGTTAATTGAAAAAAAAAATTGTTTTACTTAAAGGTGCCGGTACTTCCACATCCAAGGACCAGATTTTCTCAAGATGATAAGGGGCTGCAAGAAAACAGGATGCAGAAGATGGGGGCCACAGAAGATGAGGAAGAAGAGGAAGATGAAGACGACAGGTCAAGTGAACAACACTTTGTGAATTCAAGACTGATTTGCGCAGCTTGTCATCTCACGGTCAGTTCCACGAATCTCAGAGATAATAGCGTCCATTACGAGCAAGCTCTTGCCTGTTCACAAGGACATCTTCTCTGTCATCGCTGTGTACACCGTTACGCTATCCAGTCGGGTAAAATCCTTATCAGTGAACTTTTCAAAGGTCTTCCTAGAACATTACTAAGAAAATTAATTTACAATTTCCCACGAGATTGAAATACAAACAGATTCATTTCAAAACTCATATCGATTGAATTTCATTGGTTTGAAAATATCTTGGAATACTAAATATAAAAATATTTGGATATATTATCTTCAAATATGATTATCAATTTTTTTTATAGATATGGGATGCCTGTTGTGTGCAGCTGAATCACAAAAATCACCGTCGACTTGTTCACGGTCAAGTAGTAGTAATCACAGTCTTGAAAATACGCGCAGCGGAACTTCTGTGACTCAAGAAAAATCTGTACAATTAAAAAAGACAGAAGAAATATATGCAAATCCTCGAAGTCGTTACCCTCCATCTTTACCAATTGCAGCAACAAGAACGCCATATTTTGATGGTCTGCATAGAACAGATTCAATTTCTGACTGGGGAACAGATTGCGGAGATCCCAAAGAAGACCGTTTGGTTTATGAAAGCAGACAGCATCATCAGAAGAGCTACTGTAGTATAATAAGAAAAGATGAACCAGAAGATTCTAATTCAGAAATGAGAATTAATGGACAAATGGTCTCAGATTGTTCCCGGCGTCCAATTCGATGTCCACGTCTCGACTGTGCCATGACTGTAGCTTTATCAGCTTTGACTCATCATTTTCTCTTTGATCATCCTGAGGTTCCGATCCTGAGTGTTGAGCCAGGAGCCAAAAGTACTTTGATAATCAGCTTCAATGCTCTTACTGCTGGCACCAGCAAGTGTCTTGCTCTGTTGCTCGTCTCTGGTAAACTATCGTAAGTATTTAGTTTCACTTATAGATAATTATAAATCATAATATTTTTTCAAATACAGAGTATAGATTCAAATAAATCAAATTATCTTTGCTTGAACAGAGGCACTACAGCGAATCTATTCAACGGAAGTCAAATCCATGCGAAATATAGAAATCGACTGCCTCTTCCAGTTCTGGCTGCTCGTTTGAAATCCACTAATCAGTACGGACTTCAAGACGAAAGCAAAGCCGGTGGAGAAGGTCAAACCCAAGGAGACGTGATCATAGTCTGGGTCGCAGGTCTCGACTTTGGAAGTTCAACTTCAAGACCCTTGCGTTGCAGTCTGCAGGTAATAATCATTTAAAATTAACAATTTGTTTGACATCTGTTAGAAAGATCAACTCAGTTTTGAAAACAAATAAATAAAAGGATCGAGGGGTTGACAACTCGCGAAATCAGGTGTACACTAGCACTGAAATTTTCTGAATTCTCCTGAAATATCTGAAGTCACTTGAATTCTCCTGAAGTCACTTGAAATCACATGAATTCACTTGAATTCACTTGAAGTCACGTGAAGTCATTTTAATTCTCTTGAAATCTCCTGAAGTCAGTGAAATCTTCTGAACATGAAGTCACATGAAATCACATGAATTCACTTGAATTCACTTGAAGTCACGTGAATTCATTTGAATTTTCCTGAAATATCTTAAGTCACTTGAATTCTCCTGAAGTCACTTGAAGTCACATGAAATCACATGAATTCACTTGAAGTCACGTGAATTCAT
>JAUESH010000039.1:16351536-16366280 GCA_032275165.1 Synergus magnus
TTGAATTCTCCTGAAGTCAGTGAAATCTCCTGAAATCTCCTGAAGTCAGAAGTAGGTGTACACCCGCTTGGTCGAGTTGTCAACCCCTCGAGAAGGATAAAATTTAAACGTTACATAAATCTTACAGGCAGTCGACAGTATCGAATCTGAGGGACTTCGTTCGCTAACATACACTGGACCAATTCATTCCTTACGAACGACTCAAAAACCCTACGAAGTTTTCTTGTCTGGTGACTGCGTTGTTCTTCACGAAGGTCTCGTAAACCAGATTTCTTCTGGTTCAACGAATCTAAATGTCAATGTAATCGTTCATTAACAATGAAAATTTCCAGCAAACTGGAACTGATTAACTGGATGCAAACAGCTTGTATAGAAAAAGTGTATATTATTAGAAAATAGTTGTAAAAGTAAGGATACAAAATTATAAACCGTAATAATTATAGACTGGTCATGGCAGGTGGTCGGGCATACGCCTTGGGAATGAATCCATATTTTCGAGTTTTCGGTGCATATGCCCAAAGCCACCCATCCACCGTTTGATTTCCAAGATCGGCGTAAATCCAATCGGCTCGTCTCACGGATAAATCGTCCGGCGCCTGCGCCTTATAGTCATAAAGCACGACTAACTCGGTTCCAGTAGTCTCGTCCCGAAAGTCCCTCAAATCTTTTTGTTGCAACTGCTCACTTCCAGAGACGTTCCCATTGCTTGCGCCTGGAATCAAAACAAGCATCGTAAGAATTTTTCTAGCTTTAGGAGAGTATATATGTTTAGGTTGTAAATGTCTTGTATCAGTGTGTATGTATAGTATATACTTTGTTCTTTGATAAAGATCAATAAAAGAAATGCACCAACACAATTCTAAATTGGTTTTAAGTGAACTGACCTAGTCCATGAGGATCACCAGCGGTAGTGGTGGTCGTTGTAGTTGTTGTTGTTGCAGCGTAGGAATGAAGCACGTGACCTGGGTAAACGAAACCGGATGGCACGAATCCTTCATTTCCGTCACAATGTCTCAAAACCCAAAACCAATCGGGGTCATCTCGATTCAAAACAGTAACAAACTCTCCTCTTTCTACACTCACGTCGTTTTCATCACGTGCGACAAAGGTGTATAAAACAATGTATCTCCCTGCAGAAGGATCCTGAAATCGATTACAATAATTATGGATCCAATTATAAGTAAATTCACATCTGTCGACACGAACTGCTATATTTTTTCTTGTACGAAATCAAGATGTCTACTAAATTTTGCCCACGAAATTCCCGGATAATTCCCGCTTATAAATATAAGGTTATTAAAATTGATTTAAAAACTATATTTTTAAATTTTTAAAATAATTTTTAAGAACTTCAATTTTAAGTAAGAAAAAGAGTTTTAGGATTTCCTTAAGATTTTAAGACATTTTTAATGAAGGATTTAAAGAGATTTCAAGGCACTTTAACTGATTTAAAGTAACTTCAAGGAATTTTTTAAGAAATCTAAGAAGTTTTAAGATTTTCAAGAGATTTCATAAAATTTCAAGACATTTGAATGAGTTTAAAGAATTTTATTGCAAGCGATTTAAACCGATTTAAAAATATTTAAAGGATTTTAAAAAATTTGAATGGATTTTAAAAGAATGCAGTACACAGTAGACACCCTGGAAATAATAGGTGTCAATTCTGTTAAACAAATACCTTGAAAAAGGGATGCATATCCGGTTGAGAGGGAGTAGTCTGAATAGAATTTTGTGACTGAGATACATTGGAGCGATTCACATTTATATCAGCAGTCGTTATATTTCTTGCGTAGCTTTCGCAATCGGAAGCTGAACCAGTATCAGTCTGTTGAGCATCTAATCCCTGCGACCTTCCAGTGCTGGACAAATCACCCTCGTTTTCACTGGAACGAGGCAATTTTTTCTTCACGTTATTCATAAGAGTAGCTAAAGTTGATTCCGCAAGCTGCGACGCGTAAGGCGCACAATACGAATGTGGCACGAACCCTTCCATTCTTGTGTCGGCTGCTATGACGTAGACCCAATCGTTTTCCCTGTAGAGGACGTTCACGATCTGGAAAAAAGATTGATACCAAAATTAAGCTAATGAACACTATTCTCATTATATGGAATTTCAATTTAAAAAAAAATTTCTTTATAAGATTCACACCTGGCCTCTTTTGACTTGAAGCTCGTCGTCTACGCAAGGTGTAAAGTCGTGTATGATGACCATTTTGCTGTCAGGAGAGAGCCCGTTTTCCTTTTCGATACCGACTCTGACCAAAGTTTCTATACTCGCACTTCCTGTTATTCGCCCAGGAGGCAGTGGCACCCTGGTTCCCATTCCAAGTCCTCCGACTCCATCTTTTTCCAAGTTAAAATTGTGAACTCCAGCTGCAATGAAACCGTTAATGAGTGTACGATATAATCAGGAAGATAATCCTAGGGATTTTATAATGTAGACAAAGCTTTCAATTTCGAATAGATACATCCATGTGAAAAAGAAAACGGAGACTTTAATGCTAGAGATGGCTAATCATTCTCCTCGAGACATACATCTTTAATTCAATTGCAAGTCTTTTAATCTTCCGTAAAATAAAATCTTTATTTTATTTAAATGTAAATCTCTATTTTTGACTTTGATCAGGGTTAAAAATAAGTACTATTTCTTTAAAATAGATTGATTCTAAAAACTGCGAAGGAATTTAAATCACATTATTTTTATTTTAATAAACACAAGTGATCGAGTTAAACTTCTGGTTCTTATTCTCCTTTTTTCATAAATACATCTACTTGAACATTAAAAACCCCGTTATGTCTCTGGTACAATCATTTTCAAAACCAAGTGAAAGACCCTCAAAAGAACAATTCCCTAAATTTGAAACATTTGAGCCACACATCATTTGCGAAAGAACCATTGATTCGTTTCATTTTATAAAATCACTTGGCATATTCTAAACAATCGAACTGTCAAAAGTTTCAGTTAGTAAACACCATAGAATGACGTTAGAGCGCTAGGGTAGTGGTGCCACTCGATAAATTAGGAAAATCATCCTGAAGCAACAGGTAGCTGGGCCAGGAATACCGAACAGGTGAATCTCAGCTACTTACGTTTCTTCTTCTTCCCTCGACGAATACGCACAGGACACAAGAAAGCCATTTTTTGCGCTCGTTCCGGTCTTTGACGGCAGTCACATTTCCCACGAGCAAGTCAACGAGTTCATTGTAGTTTCTCGGGACGAGGAAACGTCCCGAACAGAAGGAAGTCGAGCATCGACACTTGCCAAATTTTCAGTCACTGACGGATTTACCGATCTTGTTCGGAGGAACGCGAACGACACTGGAGAGCGATCGGATCTTCGGATCGAACACCTGTGATCATCGGCGACGAAAAGTACAACCTGTGTGCGTGTGACGTGCCTTTGTGTTGGTAGTACAGGGCCGGTTCCAGGTGTCTTGCACCCTTAGACCATTCAAACGAAGCTGTAAAAGTAATGAATTTAAATTAAAATTTAAAAAATAATAAAACCATTTTTCAATATTCTAATTTGCTCTGAATGAATCAACTTCTTCACTATGAACAGACTTTAAACGTAATTTTAATTAATTCGTAATGTACTCACAGTTGAGTTTGAATCACCAAATCCTAATATTTAAAGTAAAATTCTATTTATGTAAATCAAAATTTGAACGAGATTGTAGTCTTTTTATTGAGCAAGTAAAGGGATTTAAATTCGATGAATTTTCAGTTTTCCAACCAATCTACTAAATTTAAAATGATTAATCCTTGAGCGTGTTAATAGAATTAAGTTTTATTTGAAGATTTTGGATAAGAAAGAAAGAGAAACTCGAGATACACCCCTGGTTTCGAACCACCGTAGTCTGTAGTTTTGCCGGTTTTGTCCTTGTCGAGGATGAACATTTGAAGCTTGTTCACCATAGTCGTTGACCTGGCTGTAATAGCGAAAGAGAGACAGTGAGAGGACTTATTTTACGTGGAAGAAAGAAGAAAAATAATCGACGAAAGGGGTCGAAGGACGGCAGGAGCTACAAAGGATAACAGCACTTTACATTATATTTGTAGTCCTGGAGATGAGAAAACTCAAATTCAAATTTGAAAAACTTCTTCCCGGATTGTTCAGCTATAAAAGATAAATAAATAAATTACACAAATTCTAAAATGAAATTCATGAGACAAATTTTTAATTAAACAATCAATATCGTAACAGCACCGGTGAAAATGTAAAACTCATTAAATTATTAATACACAGTAGCTGAGTAATAAAATGTTCAGGAGTGAATATGCGAAATTTAGAAACAATCACTGGAACAAATCCCAGACAAGATATGGATATGCTTAGAGTAATGCCGTTTATTTGGTAATCTCTAAGTAATTAATATCCACTTCAGTCTACAATAATAAAGACCTTCTTTTTTAAACATTAAATAATAGCACGACTTATAATAATTAAACAAATCAAATACTAATGCCGCATCCTCAATTTTCTAAAAACAGTTTTGAAAGGCAGAAAAAGCGCGTTTACAAAGATTTCATTTTGGTAAAATTACAATAGGTCGCTAATTTTTTTCTTAAATTTCAAGAATTTTCTTTACAAAATGTACAATTTATACTAGCGCACAACTTCATATATAGAATTTCAAACTAATATAATTGTAAATTAGATGCCTCTACTCTAATTTGTACTAGTTTAGCACTTACTACTTCCATGAAAAAGAAGATGTACCCAAGTTCATTAAATTATCATGTAATTATTGTTTAGAATAAAAATTGAATAAAATAAATTAAAAATGAAACATTTTTCTCATGTAGTTTGATAAAACGGAGGCATAAAATTTTGTACTTTCATTTTGCACTTTGTATTTAATGACACTGTAATGTTCTTTACATTTAACTAATTAGCATTAAATAAAAAGCCAATGTGACGCTCCTTTGACAAACCTGATTCAATGTTTATTGAAAGACGAAATAAATATATATGTGCAATTTAATAAGAAAATAAACTATTGATAATTGCGCAACATTTACGAATAGGTACTCAAACTGTATATAGTTAGAAATATTTCAAGTACATATCGAAATAATGACAACTGAAACAAGCTACGCGTAATAAAAAGTTGTACATAACTTAAGGGTTTATAAGTTAGAATCACTGGTTACATGTAGTAATTAAGAATAATTATTTGCACTAGATCTCTGTATGCGATTACATTTTCATACATATTATGCTTTATAAAAACTTTCATCACAAATTTGTAGGCATTCTCGCCAATTGCAGGTACTAATGTTAAGTAATAATTTAAAAACATACTTAAGTTTCGAACCAAATCAAAGGAATCTTTCCTACGTAGTACAAGTCTTGGTGAAATAAATCCACCAGAAATCAAACAATTTGGAAACTACACACGATGTCTCGAACAATGTAACGAGTTATCGTCTACCGACTGTATTCAATAGTTTATTTTCTTTAACAATGTATATATCTACAGTATAAGTCACGGTAGATAATGTTTCTTACGTGTAATACATTCAAAAACGTTAGGCTAAAAGACTGAGATTATTAATTCATCTTTCTCGAGGATCTTCTACTTCAAAATACATCTTTCCCAAATGGGTGTCTATCATTTATTATGCAGTTCTTAAAAATACATAACAAATATCCTCTCTAATACTGGTTCAAATATTTTTTTAATATTTGCACACATTTTTTATATTATGTCCGAAAATATTATGCCTTTTTCAATTGGAAATAATTTCATCTACTAAATTAAAGTCAACCAAATGTAAAATTGCTGGTATTAAAACTTCGTCGAGGCAAAATTTGAGACTTTGAATTCCAAAGGATCCGAAGTTAAAAAAAAAGTGGGTTCATTTTAATATAGTCGATTATTTAAATAATATAAATTACACATGTAATAGAGCGTCTAAAAAATTTAATTTTAAAGACAATTCAATCACATACTTTTTCAAAATAATACTTTTTACATCAAGAACAGGAATAAATAAATAATAATTTAAGAGATAGACCCCCAATGTGGGAACAAAGTCCTCCAAAAAAAAAAAAAAGAAAAAAAAAAAAAAGAATAGAGGAAGTACCAATCAATATCATGTGCATATCGGACACGTGTCTTAGTTTCCGTTCATCATACTTTACATGGTCAGAGTACAATATTTTGCTACGTAAATTGGACATTGAAAATGAATGGAATTCGTCTCGAGTCGTGGCAGTTTGAAAGATTGAATTAAACTTTTTCGCTCGCTTTTTTCGTGGATCTCGAATGTATTCCAAAACGGAGTAGTACGTAAGATACATATAATGTATTATTAAACTCGTATATATCCTAGTTAAATATAACCGAGTATGTATGAAAAACGTAGACTATTACATTCTCTATCTTAGGTGGGATTCTTACAATATTGTAATATTTATCGTGAAGTGTGTATGTCATACGAAGTCGATTATACAGAACGTAATGATGATTGTATGCGTCTATGTTATACTGTTAATCATTATGTCCAGGTTCTACTAGATTGCTTTGAAAATCTGTCATTCGAAATACACGTTTTTTTAAAAATTGTAACCGAGATATTTCGATGCAACGAAATTGACAGCCAGTGACAATTATAATATCTCTGGAAGCGAAAGTCAAATGCAATGAAAGTATTCCGGAATTTCACCAATAATGATGAGAGATCTTCCAAGCAGCCTCTAAACGCGTTTGAATAAATGTGTGATTCGAATACGCATACGGGCACTGTTAACTGTTCTTTTATTGTACAATGTAAATATGAATACGCACGACTTAGCGAGTCTATCGATAATCGTTTTATTATTACTAATATGTACGGTATCAGCTACAGAATAGTACAGTTTGACTTGAGAAAAGGGAAACTGTCATTTCGCTAAATATCCACTTGAAGGTTCATATCTCAGTGTGTCCATAAAAATCGAGTATTGACTATCTTCTTGTACTCGTGGTTGGTTCCGTCACCCAAGGCAATGATTGGCAAAGACATTCATTTAAACTTAGACTTGTTTAACAATAAAAGCTAGTACAATCGCAATTTTAATTTCAAATACAAAAAGACAAAAACAAATATAATGAGAATTTTAATTCAGTCAACTTAACTGAATTTAAAGTGAAATTGAAATGAATTCTTAGCCAATTAATTTTACTGAATTGAAGATGTGGTGAAATAATATAACTTAAAATTCTCAATCTTATGAAAATTCTACTTCTCAAAAGGAAGATTAATTACGAATATTATCTCCGTAGAACTTTAAAGACCAAAGAGCAAAGAAAGAGCGTCGATACTTTGCATTTATGCAAATTGTTTTAAATGTTCCGTATTAATTTTGTCGATGACAATGTTTATTGTTCTCTGCCAATGGTTGCGTCGGCGAAACCGATTTCTTATCCTCAGATAACGGCGTCAATTCAGCCCATTTATGCAAAATATGTAAAGAAATTATGCCAAGTGTAATGCTTGCGATGCTTTCTCACGACACATTTTCAACGAGCTGTTGGAATACATCAAGCCCTTGTTCGAAACCTAGCGTAACAACATAGCACCTAGGGTTTTTGTACTTTTGCAATAATTCGCATATCGTATCATATATATTTATATAGATATATCTGACGAAAGAATGTGTACGGTATATACATTATGCGATTATGATTCGAAAAGGTTAATGGAAAGTAACCTAATCTTCTCTCTGTTCGAACGTATCAAGGAAAGCGTTCGCTTACTCGATATTTCATATCGCATACACTAACATCCGCTCACTCGACCCTTCGCGTTCTGTTTTCTTGGCGTGGTAATATCTCTTTTAATAACTAATTAATCTTTTTTTCTCTGTATTGTACAATATCTACAATGGGTTAAAAACAAAACCGTCGATAAAGTTTACTTACAGTAAGAACTCTGAATTAACCGTCGTAACGTTAAAGGCTCTTCATTTATCACATAACCAAGAGAGTTCTCATTTATTTAGAATCGTTATATCATTAATATCTCTAGCGCGAAATTCAGTGCACACTTATCCGAACGAGAGATATGCGTCACAATTATTGCTGAGCAGTTGTTTGTCCAATTGTACAATAGAATGTATCGAAAATTTCTGCCTACCGGCTCTGATTTTTTTCCTTTTTTATATTATTTTTGACACTTTAAAATGAAACAAATTCATTTTAAATAAATTAATTTAAGACAAATTTCAGAACCATTGAGCATTAGACAGAAACTTTCGACAGTTTCTATTAACTCTTGAAAGAGTTCTAATCCTTAATCTCTTTGGAGACTTCAGACTCTGGTGCTATTTTATCCAAAGGCACAGAAACTTCTTCGGGCTTCTCGTTGCCTTCGGTACTATCTGCCGCACTCGCGTTTGTTGCAGATGTTTCCTCCTTAGTCTCAACTTCACTCGCAGTCTGTATTTCTTTAATTTGCAATTGGCTGCGTAACCTTGCGATTTCTCGCGAATCCGAAATTCGACCTTGTCGCAAAAGTGCATTTTCAGAAGCGAGGCGTTTTATCAGCTCAAGAACTTCAGCTGGTATGTCTAAACCTACGAGTCGTTCTTCCAATTCTATTGCCGTTGATCCATCCAAATTAAGTTCGATTTCTGGGGAAGAAGTTTCAACTTCTGGAGGTATTGGTTCCACATTAACAGTCGACGAAGTCACAGCGGCACTTTCTTCTTCTTCACGATACCCTGAAACTTTTTTCTCGTTTCGAAGTCCACTCAAAACCTCCTCTTGAGTTCCCTCAACAGGAGGTGGAACTATGGGTACAAAGCCTGGAGTTGAAGATGGTATCGGAGAGGATGGCTTTTCGAGCTTGACGCTCACCGGGAAAGGCTCCGATTTTTCATTCGGACTTGGTGATCGATGATTGTGGCGTCGTCGTTCATGGTGATGTCGGCGATGATGAGGAAGCGGAGGAACAGGAATAAGTGGCACTGTTGGTGCTGGAATTGGTGCTAGTGCAACATTAGGCTGGTAATGAGGTTCAAAACGTTCACATTCAGAGAGAGGCACCACTCGTTCGGGATGCTGCAGCACTGGCGGCCCTCTACTGAGATACGCAGGCACCAGTGGTGAACTAAATATAAAAAAAATAGTAGTCACTGGTCAAAACTTGTAGAATTCAATGTGTCAAATTAATAGATGTAAAAAACAGAGTTACGATAGGATATTTTAAAATAAAAAATTTTTTTTTACCTTTCTCTAAGTTTACATGCACCCGGGGCATTCCAGGGCCTAAAAGCAGATGCTCCTCTCGCAGCTAATTCGAAAACAGCCCATTGCATTTGGAGGTACTGATCATTCGCACTAGCTACTGTTGAAACCGGATGATACAATCCTAGACCATTTCCGTTATAGATTCCTCCAGGGAATTCTTCCTTGGCTATATCCTTCTTTAATTTCTTGGCCAGTTTCTCAGGTTCATACCGAAACTGAAACGAAATGATTTCAATGAAAATGTGTTCAAAAAAACTATAAAAGGTAACTAGCAATACAATGATAAAATTTTCAAATTATACTTTTCATCTAAATATGTATTTTCTTTCTTTTGAGTCAAGAATTTACGTAAAAAATTCAAAGAAACAACACTTATTAAAAGGTTTTTTGTCGTTTGCTTCAAAGTACAACGGTGGTAAAAGATCATTTCAAGATAATTTTTTCCTCTGATTTACGAGCCTTCGATAATATTCAAGTGACGTTTGTAATAAAAGAGTGCGCACATTTTTTTACAATTAATAACGTCTCTTATAGTACCATAAAATTGAAATTTAAAATAAAAAAAAGGTTCTAAAGTACTTAGTAAAAAGATAATTCAGGAATTATTTAATCATTTAAGACTATTTTTTATTTATCGTAACATCCATAAATATTAATTTTGTCCTTGAAAGAAGAAAAGTTTAAAAACACTCAATAAACCAAAAGTGATATTATGCATCATGTTTAATTATTTAACATTTGAATTGTTTGATACAGATATACCCGAGCATGAACTCAACTAATCATTTAATCTCATTATTTGCTGAGTGTAAATTGGAGACATTCCTGGCAACTAAATTACGTTATCAAGTCCAAACGATAATTGTGAAGCGCTTTAAAAATGTTATGTTAGGTTAACGCTGGCTTATCTTTATCAGTTATCACACCCGTCTGTAACTTGTAGATAAAAACGAAATACTACTCTAGACTGTAGACAAAGGCAAACGTCTTCTAGAAAAGTGAGAAAATACTCTTATTTAATTTTAAAAATTTGACACAAACAACTCGTATCGTTATCGGCAGACAATTTGATTAAATCTACTTTGATTTTTTTTTCTTCAAAAGTATTTGATATTTTTTTATTTGTATAAATATGATAATATTTTTTGAGATTAAATTATTCAATATCAATTATATTAATAAATTATTATTTAAACTTGAGATTTTATGTGATAACAAGTAATTGAATAATTTTTTAAACTTAAACTATAGGGCTGATAGTAGAAAAAAATTATTAAACAGCTATTTCCTAAGTCCAGAATATAAATTTAGTATTTTTTTGAATAGATGTTTGTACTCATAACCGTTTACTTTATATTTAGCGCTTACATTCGTCATTCGAAAACAATTCTATCCAATTTTATACCCAGAGGAATTTAACAGACACTTTTTTTAAATATTTGTGGTAGCAGTCAATATGCTGTACTGAGTCTAAGATTTTATAAACTTTTTATAAATATTAGAAGTCTAGAGCTGATAAAAATTTTATGTAATATATTCTCTTCCTGGTTTAGTCTCGACTTGATAAAATTCTCTGAAATTGGGAGTATAAATAATTGTTATACTATTTGAGGGGTATAAAAATGTAATAAATGGAAGCTAATTTGAAGCACTAAACAATAAAACAATAAACAGTTTATAAGTATTTGAAACGTTGAAAAATTATGTACCAAAAGTTCTGAACGTTCAAATGAAAAAAATATTTTTTTCCAATTCTATTTTGTCTAGAAACTGTTTTTAGTTTAAAATACAATCAATACAAAAATTCGTTCATTTGAATATTCAGAACTTTTCAGTCATGAAGAATTAAGAATTTAAATATGTTTTTCCCATAAAGTCAAAAATTTATCCTTGAAAACTAAAATGTTTAGGTTCCAAGCTAAATATCGCTAAACTTTTTCCGAATGTATGTAATCAACTCTTTTTCTCTATCTCGAAATGAGCTAGCATACCTCAAATTTTCGTTTAGAGTTTGGAACCAAGTGTCTTTCTTTCAGATTCTGAAAGAAATTGACAACTTTATTGTAATGCCCCTGGTCCCTCGACAGTAGAAGGTAAGATCTCCAATTTGCCGAATCAAATCCCCAATGACACGTCCGGTTCTCCAAGGACCGATGGGCATGCCTCACAAACCTCGCTGGTGAAAACCTCAAACCGCACTCAAGACACTCAATACAAGCTGAGTCCTCGGTAAGAAACAAATCCGCATCAAAAATCCCCTTGCACTTTCCGAAGCATTCATGATATACTTTAAATCTCGACACACAATCCTCATCAATTTCCTTTTTATGAAGTTCCTTCTCCTCCAATTCATGTTCCTGAATCGGAATCGCCAAGCTCGGTTCCGTTCTCGATAACAGTGCACTGACCAATCTCTCAGCATCAGTCTGCGTAATAAGTCCACAGGAAGGTGCATTTCTCGGCAAAATACCCGACAACTTAAGTTCATCTAGCTGATCCCTCGTGCACCTTGAACAATAAATCTGTAACTCGTCACACACTTGATTAATCTGCTGCAAGGAAAAATCTTGTAAAACGGTGTTCAGTATCTGCGGCAGACATAACCTTCTTTCTCCACCCACAACAAAGCACGATATCCTCTCCCCTTCAAGCAAGGTTTCGCACCTCTCCGAACAGCTCTGATCCGGAGCTGTCAATATCGGAATGGGAAATTCAAGTTCTCTCTTCTCCCCAGGGATTTTAACTCTCTCCGGGGGATCGTCGTCAGAATCGTCAAGTCGCCCCACTGTCGAATTTTTGCACAAGCCTGGCACTGGTGATATCCGATCTTTTATTACAGTCTTCCCGCATTCTGGAATTGAATCCTGACCATTATTCGGAGAGAACCGGAAACCTTGTTCCTGGAGCAGACTTTTGCATTCCATGCCCAGGAGCGCAGAGCTCGGACCCTGGAGGCTCTTCACGGCCGACAGTTGATAGGTCTTCAACACCGTTTTGAGCTGGGGACTGTAACTCTGGCTGTTTGTCTTTCCGGGTAGTAGAGTCTCCATTATTCACTCCAGGAGTTGACACAGAAACCAGGAGTCAACACAAAAGCCCTGAATTGACACAGAAGTTGGCTAGCTCACGATTTGCACACGCGCTGCTCACTCCTTTCGCGGAGAGCAGAGATAAACCCGGTCCATCTCATCGACGACCCCCGTCCCTCATGCACTTCGGAGCGATCGACTCTCTAACTGACCGAATCACTATCTTTTTCTTTTCTTTTCTTTTTTTCCTAAGTCTGACCCCGCTGTCGCGTCGCCGTCGACGTTGCGACGCAGCCGTCACACCATCGTAACATCGTGTCCAGGCACATGACACTGGTAAGTCTGGGCACTTATCAGTCAAACGACGTCGCCCCGACGCGTCCCCGAAGGTCGAAGGTGGCGGCCGCGGTGAGGAAACGCAAGAGCTCGAATCACGATCACACGAGAGGGGCCTGGTCACATATCACAAACAAGGGCCTGGACACTTTTCACTGAACCAGGGACACATTTCTCACAGACAAGACGAGTCTGGTCACATCTCACACACACGGCCCAAAATGCAGGGCTCGGTCACGGGTACGGGTCGGTGGCCTGGCCCGAGTGGGTCCGAGCGGCGATCATTGAAACACATGTCCTTTTATCACCGAGGGTCGTGGTTTGAATCCTCTTTTCGAGCCATCACCATGCAATCACACTCTGTATACTTTAAGACTGCGAGTCTCGAGTCTGACCTGGTGATTTGTTATTTTGTTGTTCCCTTTCTCGATGTTCTTTGCTTGACAGATATCACACCTCCGTCGCCACTACCACCGTCGCCGTGGGCATCGTCAGACGACCGATTTACTTGACACGCCGCGCCGCAATGGCGTATCGATCGAGCACGCACGGACCAACGACAACGACGAACCACTGGTCGCGATATTTTTTTAGCGCCAAGTCGAGTCGAAATTGCGAAGTTAAACGTCCACTTCGCCCGATGCACGATACACAATGCTAGCCCTGATCATGCCCTGATATGCGCGACCGCACGCTATTTTCCGAGCCGTGTGTGTTCACGGTATCTCTCACATACACAGGAGTGTATTGCAAAGGTGCTCATAGATAGGGAATAATTGTAAGAGTGAGCAGGCGTAAACAGTTGGTGGTGTATGTGTGCATGAAGTCGTAAAGACGTGTAGAGACGAGAGGGTTTAAGTGTGGTGAGACAAGCCTTCGTTAAAGATGTGTGCAGGTGTATGTATAGGCGTGGTAAGTGTGGATGAGGGAGGCTATGTTTTGCACACATATTTAGAGAGAATGGGGAGTGTATGTGAAGGATTTGATGAGCGTGTATTCGCCACTGGTGGCAACGAGGAATCTCCGTAAACTGTACATGTCTGTCTACTTCCCCTTCGCGGCGGCCATATTCCCCTTGCTCCACCACAGACGCGCCATCATCGCCGACGCCTTTGCCCCTTCTCTCAGTGCAATCCGCACACAAGTACGAGACTGTCTGTCTACCTCTCTGAATGACCTTCTCACTTGCACCAACGAAATCAGAATCCATGTCAGGGGCGGCTGAAGTAATAGTTGGGCCTGACCTTTTACACTCCTGATAAGTACTCGCTTGTTAAGTCCTCCTTTTTCGTAAAAAAAAAATGCATTCATTTTTATATAGGAACGCATTCGTAAAGCTGCAGTGTCAAGGCTTTTCCTGGGCTTTTAATTCAATAGGGCAACGTACAGGTTGCATATGACTGGTAATGATCTTCATTATTAACTGTTTCACTTACTTAATATGAAGGTTTGTTCCACTCAGAAATCCGTGAGCTTTGATTTTCCTTTTGTTGATTTTGTCGACTTCTAATGATATATACAAGACTTCCAATTATTGTAGAGGGGTTGCAAAGTAGGTATCCTTTGTTCTGCTTTTCATGGCACTACATAGGTAAAAGTATGAAATCTCAAAAAATTTCAAAGTAGCAAGTAGTAGAAACAGGGTGTCTACTAAATTTTACCCACGAAATTCCCGGACAATTCCCGTACAATTTTCCCGTTTATAAATATAAGATCCCTCTTATAACGATAGAATCATTCAACTACAGTACCTATTGTCATTAAAATAGATGAAAAGATAATTATTTAACAAAAATAGATGAGAAATAGATCTCAAAAGAGTTTCAGAATTCTCGTAAGATTTCATAACATTTTTAATCGGGGATTTAAAGAGATTTAAAGGACTTCAAGATACTTTAAGAGATTTCATAAAATTTCAAGACATTTTAATAATTTTAGAGAATTGCAAGTGATTTAAATCGATTTAAAAAGATTTAAAGGATTTTAAAGAATTTGAAGAAATTTCGAAGAGACTTTAAGGCCTTGTATTACTTATCCGATCCCTATCTTACCGACATTATTTCTCTGCAACGTTACTTCTAAATTTATTGAAATATCAATTTAAAAATTTCTAAAACAAAAGAAAATATGCTAAGG
>JAUESH010000039.1:16377178-16404590 GCA_032275165.1 Synergus magnus
CGCCCGTCGCATTTTAATTGAACCCGATCCAAGACGTCTACCCCCGTGGCTGCGCTTGGATCCAGGTACGAGTGTATATAAAGAAAAATTATTTTATCAACTCTTAAATTATTATATTCACTACGTACAAGAAAAAAAAATCCCAAATCCTCTCTAATTATTAAAAATCATTATAAAATCCCCCTACTCCCTCTAATCACTTTTCTAACCTTAAAAAAAATGAGCACTTTTGATTACACTAAAAAATAATATTTACCATGGCGGGTTTATTGTCTTGCGTGATCTCCACCCTGAAGCCGCTATACACATATAATTAGAAAATATTGCACTTTCGACCTTATTGGGAAATTTCACAAACGTCAACAACGCCAAATTAAATTTCTCGGCTTTTTTATTGTTGACAACAGCTCCAGGGCGTGACGAAAAAACAGTGGGACTATCATCTTCATAGGAATCCATAATCCCGAATCACAATTTTTAGATCGAATTCAGACCACCGATGAGAAAAATTCCCAAAATTCAGATAAGTAGCTGGGAATCATCACGTCGACAACGGAACTGAAATCGCGGTAAGAGATGTAAATGGCGGCCATTTTCCACCCACGACACTACCGTCTCGTGGATTAGATTTGACGGATTTAGTTCGATATTCAGACAAAATCACTTAACCGAATTCCCAAAAGCGATTACACTCCTGAGGACCAACCGGTCCCGACGAAGGAAAATACACGACGAAAAAGTCGAAAGCACGGCCAGAGGGAAAAATTGATACGTAGGATTGAACTGCGAGAATAATAAACGTAAAAACCGCCAAGACTTCTGGCCACTGTAACACCATACTGCGAAATTCTGACGACAAAAAGTCAGAAGTGACCGAATTTTCATTGAATTCTCGATTTATATTAACAACGAGGTATCACTGGAATTTAAGATTGACCTGGAGGAACGCTGTAAGTAAAACGAAAATTAAATTACGCCGCAGATTTTCACAAAAAAATCCGAAAATGGACAACCGTTCGTTTCTCCTTACACCGAGAACATGGCAACAATGGACATTTTTAACAGTTTTTTTCAGTGCTCCCGATGCGGGCCCCTTACTCTACTGCGCATGCGTCACACTCGGCAGCTGATTGGTTGCTATTCGCGCGCAGTTTAAAATGCTAAACAAATTTTAAACTTCGCGCGAATAGCAACCAATCAGCTCCCGAGTGCGACGCATGCGCAGTATGAAAAATGAAAAAGAAGCGTTGGTAGCACTGGTTTTTTTCAAAGTGATGGGTGTGGTGTTGGGGGGGGTATTTCTTGTCGTGAATCAAATCAGTGTTTAACGTCTATAAATATAAGATATAAGATTAAATTAATCTTGATTTGTGCAGCTAAAAATTGAATAAATGTAAATTTTGATTTGGAAAATGTGAAAAATATTGTATTATATCAAATATGAATTATTCTTATAAGGTTGATATATAATGCTAAAGTTTTAACATAACCTTACACTTGTGTATTAAAATAATCAAATATTTCTTGAATTTACGCATAAAAGATCTCATGCGTGTAGAAATATAAATGAAGAACAGAATACGAAATTCTTATATTCAATTTTACAATAATCGAAGAGGCTTAATTTTTTCAAAATTAAACAAACCTAGATTATGTGTGATTTGGTAAGTTTCTCTTCGATTACTTTTATTAATTTAGAATCTATATAGAATAACTAGCAGAAACTTACCCGCCGTTATCCGGGATTTTAAGAGATTACAAGTGACTTTAGGGAATTTCAAGAATTTTTAAAAATATTTTAAGGAATTTTATATAAACTTTAAAGGATTTTTGAAGATTTTAAGTAATTTTTAAGAAACAGTACTAAAGAGTTTAAGGATTTTTAAGGGATTTCATAAGATTTCACGAATTAATAAATGATTTAAAGAGATTTATATAGTGACTCTAAGGAATTTTAAGAGATATCGTAGAAATTTTAAAGAATCTCAGGAGATTTTAAGTAATTTTCGAGGATTTCAAGGGATTTTTAAAAGAATTGAAAAGTGTTAAGGAATTCAAATCTTTAAAATATAAACACCTGTCAATTCCAACTTTATTTTAATAAAATTAATTTAATTCAGAAAAGGATAAATGTAAACTTCCGTTTTCCGAAAAAATGCCGTATTTCTTCTAATTTTCTTCAAAGTATAGTGACTTATAGAAATGTTTATAGCATTGCATTCTTTTTATTATTCTCGTAGTATCAAAAAGAAGTAAATATAATTTGAAACAATACTCATTATCTTCCTCGTATTTACAGATGAGCGTCAGCAAGACAAAAAGATCTTGACCTGCCCTTGTCTGGTTTGAATCTGATTCAGTAATAGCTGACAGAATTGGAATTTAGCAGTTGGATAATAATAATTGAATAGAATTAATTATCTAGAGTGATGAGTGCTCTTCTCACTGAATCTGCAACTGTGACTTGTACTTTGAAGTTTCATCCACGCTTACAGTAGAACACATAAATAAGTTTTTTTACGTATCAATGACCTTAATGGAGTAACTTCATAACATACTCAGTCCACTGTGTGTGCTATCAGCAAAAATCTTGCGGCTACAGTTGTAGTATGCGCGAGTAACATGTGTCGAGATATTAACATGTAAATATGTGCGTCGGTATGCAGTGCAAAACGAAATATGTATACCTTGATTAGCAAGTGGTTTGCATGCACGCAACGCATGGCGCAATTACTTAGTCTACAAACAGAGAATTTGCATATTCTTGGCTTACCGCTTGTACAATAACCGATTTCAGACAATTATTATGCCTTCGTCGGAGAATCGTTTCCGCCTGTGGATATATCGTTCTTCTTTCTTTCTTTCTACGGCGCAAATGATGTAAGAGATGCTTTTCACCAGTTTAATCAAAGACTCTATTCTCTAGCAATTTAATTTCAGATGATCAAGCTTTTTCATCCATACCGAAAGCTTCGGATTGAAATTAATTCTGAAACAATCAAAAATTTTCCGAATCATTCCGGAATTTGTATCCGAACCAAACAGTTTCATTCCGATCTAATTCGAAGGAAGTTTTCAATCAAATCCGGTCAATCTGAATTATCGGATTAATTCAAATCCATTCGGATTTAAAGTTCTGATTGTGCGAATTGACAGGATTCATTCGAATTAAAAGTTCGGATTTATTCGCATTGACTGGAATCCTTCGGATTTAAAGTTCGGATTAATTCGGAATGAAACTGTTCGGTTCGGATACAAATTCCGGAATGCTTCGAAACATTTCGGATTGGTTCAGGATGAATTTCAATCCGAAGCTTTCGCTAGGGTATCTTTTTTTTTAGATAGCGATAGGATACCTGCACGATAAAACGTCCTCTTTTAAGAACCTTATTTTGCTTAAACTTAATCATTAGGCTTGCCTTTTATCTTTCGCAGTACAAGTTCTCTTTTGTGTTTATAACTTTCTGATTTAAGACATGTATCCTTTTTTGATTTGAATTTATTTATAACGAATTTTCTACTGATTACTTAAAACATAAACATACTCCTGACAGCATATTAACAATAGGAAAATGTATGAAATATAGTTAAAAAATAAAGGAAAGAAGCAGTTTAATATTCGTTGATTAGATTCTTTTGCATACATTGGCTCCGCTATGTCGGGGAACAAAATATCAGAGGAGATAGTCAAGAAAGATAACAAATAAACGAACACATCAGCGTTTTCAGTCTTCATTTTGAATTCACCGTTTCTCGTAAACAAATCTATAAAAAGAACGTCATTATGCACTCAATATTTTTGAATTAGATCGGCAATAATCATTTGACTGTTCTTGAATTCTAGAGATAAAGGCAATAGTAACAAGATTTGAGGAAAAAATAAGTTCTGGGTTGATGATAATAATTTTTTGCTCTTGATTGTTCTCCATCATCTATTTCTAGGGATATTTTTTATTCATCTCAAATTATATGTTTGAAATATTCGATTTGCTATGAAACGTTTCACAAATCACCACTTAATCCAATTACAGTCTCACTTACAAAGACTAACAATATTTGAACACAGTTAGTAATATCTTCCAATTTTAGTTGAACTTCTTATCTGATAAAATCATACAAGAAGAACAATTTTCCAGAATATTCTCATATTAAAAATTTCACTAATAATTTACTCTAAAATAATCATATTTCATTTTACTCTAAATTCACTGAATATTTAAGACGTTCTGGTTTTCATTAATAATTAGAAATTCAGGGATCATTTGTTATAGATATAATATGATAAATTTTACGGTTATACATAAGATTGTATTTGCACTTCTTTACAGGAAAAGTACGCGAAGAAAAAGATGGGTCCTTTGCAGATTTCACATTGTCAAATGAGGCCTTCATTTTTTATAAAGATGTGGATATTTCGTCAGATGAGAGTTTTTACAAAAACTGAAAAGCTACAAAGAATGCAAAAAGGAAAAGTATTCACTGGAGAGAATAAGTCTAATTGATTCATGCAGTCAAGTAGTTCATTTGAATGAATTCAAATCAAGGAAATGTTTAGCTGGACGGCTGAACTAATTGTAAGTAAATTATTCATTGAACTGTATGATTGATTTCACCAGATTTACTTACTTTATTTTCCGAAGTTAACTTAAAATTTATAATATCAAATTTTATTATTATAACTTCAAGATTTTTTTGACCACCCTCTGATATACATCTTAAAATTAGAGATTGCAAAAGAAATCGTCCAAAAAATCAAATTAAGGTAGAATATTTAAAATGAAAATGTAAAAGGCAAGATTCCTCACAGAAATTCTGATGGGGTTGGGCCCTGGCCCCACCAGAAATAAATAAAATAAATAAAATGTTATCTAATAACAATTTTCCGTGTTTTTCAACAATATACATATTAGCTCATTTTTCCAATGTATAAATATAACCAGCTTTTATATTTTCATAAATAAATAAGCGTGGAAAATATTGAGAATTCCCTATTTTTACTCGTCGTGTGGTTTTTACTTGAAATACTCTTCAATACTCCATTTTATTATCAACAATATCTCGGTTTTGTTGCATTATATCGTTGCCACATAAATGTCTAATTATATTAAAATATGTTTATTGAAAATAGTAATCCCGACCAGGGCCTCGTCAGAACCCCATTTTAAATACGGCTAAATAAGGATCTCGTAAATTTACCGAAAATTTAAATTCCCGAAATTGAAAATCCTCGAAATTTAAAATTCTCAAAGTTGCAAAGTCCCGAAAAATAAAAATTTCCGAAACAGAAAACTCCCGAAAGAAAATAATTTTATTTTTCGGGAATTTTCAACGGTTATAATTTTAGAAGTAACCAGTTGGCGCTGGGTAATGATAAGAAGCAATAAAAATGACGCATATCGTTTATACATATATACTCCTTATTTTAGGGTTCCTGTATTTTTATTATTTGACACATCCTCACCTTGAGAATGATTCTCGGTACATTTCAAACAATAATAAATTATATCGGTCCTCCAGGCGCGTTTTTAGTACTTTAATGTACACGTGAGAGAAAACGCAACAAGCAACCATCGAACAATAAAAATTTACAATGATGAATTAAAAAAAATAAATAAAATAGAATAAATTACGCGTACGCGTAATGATAAATATATATTCATTCACTCCTTGATTGCTATTACGGGCCTTTTTGCCAGGCCCTTCGAGACATAACAATAATTACCCCCAAGTTGAAGTTACGACCATTTCTGACGATAAGGTAGACCATGCATGCTTTGAACATTAATGTATTACTGTTGTTGATATATTGAGAATGTTGCAGTAAATTATGCAGTAAATTAATTATTATGAAAGGAATTGATTGCTATATAGTAATTGAATATTCAATCTATTAGGACCATCAATTATAAGCTACTTCAATATTGCGTCTGCAATTAATCTTAAAAAAAAATATTTAAATATCTCAAATGGTTAATCCTTTGAATTTAATTGACTTTTTCAAATCTTTTAACCCAAATTCCTTAGTTTCACTCTGTATTCGGTTCAAGTTTGTTTTGAATTGTTGCAACTACAGAATTCGAAATTAGAACAGTTTCCAAGTCTCAAGTAGCAATAGGAAATTTTTTAGATTCTGTTGAAGGTTTCGAATTAGTACAGAACTAACTTTTTAGCTCTTTATTGATTTTTTTTTCTTTGACTTTATTAGAAATAATTTGACTAAGTGTCAGAAGTTCTATTATTTTTAAAAACATGCGAAATTAAACACTTATAATAATAACAGATAATAATCAAATTTTTATATAAATTCCTAATTTAGCGAATAACTTAATTTTAAATATATAAAATTTACTTTAAACCAGGTTCAAAGTAAAATATTTACGTCCCTGATCAGATGCAAAGTCACCCATACATTTAATCTATAATATATACTCAATATAAATTCGAATCTGTATAAATTACTGATTAAAAACACGCAGCGCTATCTTTTAGTAAAATTTGAAAATTCAAATGGAACGTGAAAAAGGCGCGCCGCAAACTAGGGCCACCTAGCTCAAAACTCGCGAACCTATTTTACGGCGGCCATGACAGTCTTGACAACATCATGGCGGCAGCCAAGTGATAACGCGTCTAGATAACAGTGTTTTGCATTTTATTTTAATGCCATTAATTTGTGTTTCTTAATTCTCATAAAATTTCTAGCCCTAGCAAAATCTACAACAAATTTATTTGTGAGAAGACGGAGGGAAGCCACAAGAGTGACCCGAACTAAAGGACCATTTTATGTCATTGTTTAACGAACACGGTGAGTCAGTCTGACAAGACAGGAGACACGTAATATAAACGAGGTTAATTGGTATAAAAGAGGGGACAATTAAAGTCTGAGCGACTAATATCAATTTAGGAGCATGTAAACGCTTGTTCACTCCGACTAAGACCAGTTCGATTCGGCTTCTGGGTTTTTTTAACGCCCCTGAAACGTCGCCACAGAACGATTCCACTGTGTCTGGGGTGACGATCGAGAATCGCGATTTGTAGTGTCTAATGTCTGATCGATCAAGATAGTTGTGAAGCCTAATAAAGGCATGCATTTTACTACCGGATTCACGAGATAGTAGGAAGATGTGTCCGCGATCGTTTCCTTTTCCAATTTCCGACAGGTGGTCTTTTAGTCCAAGAAACTCACCTCTTTCGGTATTAAAAAAAAAAAGTGATAAACTGTTAACAATCGTTAATTTTTTCATGTTTAAATAATCCCATAAGGAATACTTGTTTGCGATTTTGTAAATTCTTATTCATTGTGACATTCGCATCATTTTCCAACACACCCACGTGCATTTTATCAATCTTCATTTGTTAAAGAGTGAAAGTAAAATTCAAAATTAGTGGTTAGACCATTACCAATTTTTTTAACTTCTCTTGCTCTTGATTTGACTCCTTTTAATTCATTGCAGAGCTTGAGTCATTTTTATTTTTTAGAAGAAATATTTATATAGTTTTTTTAAATATTGGAAATTTATTTTAGGCATCAATTTGCGGTGGACATCTATTCTGAATATCGAAGATAAAATTCTTCTTATTTTCCATATTTTGTCATGCACAATTAATTGTTATGTTTCAGAGACTTCATTAAAACTTATTTAATAATTCTTTATAACTAAGAAAAATAATAAAGTTTTACATTAAAACAAATCAACTCAATCTACTCTGCAAATAGTTTCCACTGGGTAATTGATGCCTATAGAGGTTTAAATTCTCAATAGGTTTTAATTTGCAATCATTCAAATATCTACGTGATTTAACTCCGAAATTGTACGAACTCATTCAAGTACTGAAAAATATTTTCAAATGTACACTACTTTACATATAAAAACATCTGCATTCGAATTTACATAATAATATTGATTTTGATAATTTTGAAACAGAAAATCCATTTAAAAGATTATTTATTTTCATCGAAGTGATTTTTTTAAGCTTTTCATTGAAATCAGCGATGTGACTCTGCAGTGATGTAAATATTAAAAGTTATAAAAGATTTTCAAGTAACATAAATCTCGTAATTTATAAAAGACAATTGAATTACTAGTTATAAATACAATAGTGATTTCTATGTGTGCAAACTGTGAAATTCGCAAACTCTCGAATATGACTACCGGTACTGACTTTGTGTTGTTATTAAGTAAAACTAGAAGGAGTGAGTTCTTTCTTTTCAACGCAAATTTTTTACTCGAAATGTCTTTGCTCCGGGTTTTCAAGGGTGAGTAGACGATACTGCACCACTTACGCCTCTTCCTCTTTTCTTCGATGAGCTGAGCCTTCTTCCTGGCCATTACCCGCTTCTTGAATGCTCTTGCATCTATTTTTTAGTAGTTTCTTTCGCATTGCATAAGGCGTGGCAAACCAAGTAATTTCATATAGTTTTTACTTAGAACCCAGAAATTCGCATCTTGAAGTTCAAAAAACGATTAAGATTTTAACAACAGATATAAAAGAGATGCAAGTGCATTCTATTTTTGCAGATTGCTTCAAATTGAGCAGATTGGATTAAATTAGTCATTTCAATGTTCAAATTTTCTTAAATCGATACCTATTAAAAAGGATTTGATTCTCTGAAGAAACTATCCAAAAATTTTGTCAGAAAGTTAGTCTACAAAGTTTTAAAAATATTATTTTTTAAATGAAGAAAAATTTAAACAAAAATTTCATTTTAATTCGATTAGTAAGTGACAATGGCTCCTTCTATTTATAATTTTGAGGTTGGTTTGCTTTTTTTTTTCCACTTTATTATGTGGGCCAATTATTTCTTTCATACTCTCGACCCAAGGGGTGTGTAAAACCCTGAAGAGAGGTCACGAAACTTGAAGTGCAGCATTTTCCTACGTCTAGAGCAGCTGTTGTTACGTTCATTTTATTTCTGCTTCAAACAATACCCATCTTAATTAACTAATAGCTGTATTTCTACCTCGGAGTTTGAAATTCCAAATCTCCGGAATGATTAATTAGTGCGGCTAATTATGTGTGCTATTTACCAATTCTATATTCCCTCTCTCGAGTCTCGACTAAAAAACTAAGTCTGCTATAGAGCCGCTGATTCTACTTTTGATAACTTTGTTTTTTCAAAAAGTTACTCTGAATTCAATTTCTTCAATAAAAATTAAAAATAATATTTTTGAAAGATACCAATTCCATTACTTAAGATGCGAAGCTTTTATTGAAAATCTAAATAGAACGACATTCATTAATCTCGAATAATCTGCGTCGTTTAAAAAATCATGGACATCTTACGTCACATGCATTACTGCGTCATAAATATTAATAATATCAGTTGTACCGTTTGAGTCTTATTTGCCTATATAATAGTCAATAATAATTGTCTTTCTGAAAAGTTGTTTTCTCACGTACTCCTTTTTCTGTTTTCAGGCAAGGGACCACGGCTTCAGAAAACGAGAATGCCCACACAAACTGCGGAAAACGACGACATTCGCGTGAAAATTATATATAATGGGTAATTAGTTACTTTAATTCTACTCCTCTGCTTTTCTACTTGGTATTTTTTACTTCCCTTCATTCCGAGTGCTCTGAATCCAGAACGTGTCTTGAATCGTGATGTACCGTCTGCTATACTTAGCTGTACCACCCTAATTTCATTGTGCTTTATAACTTGGGAACAAGTTTTTCGAAATATTATCATCTGCGACCTGAAAAAAGTTTGTCAAAGTAGACGAAATGTGAATTTTGATGGGTTGAATTAAAAACTGAGCACTCTGAAGAAAATTGTGAAAGAGGGAAAGAAAATCTTTAGTCACAGGAGAGGTGAACATTCGAGAAGTTATAAAAGAAGTAATAGTGGACTCCAAATATTAAAAAACCGAAAGATCTATTTCAAAGAATATTGAAAAAAATCTGGATTCTAGACACTCGGAATTCGACCTATTTTTCAAGATATGAAAAGACAATTTTGTTCTATAAATTAAGAGTAGAGTAGAAGACTTTTTAAAAATTATTCCATCACTAAATGTTTATAATTATTGTTCTATTCTTCTAGGTTTGAATTTTTTTATTTTAACCGATACTAATTGGAAAGCAATCCTATCAATTTTAGAATGATTTTGAGAAATTTAAAATTGGGTTTAATTTAATACTAGAGGCAATGATATAAGTATTCTTTAGGTAAATTCCATAGTTAGAATTGAAATTAGCTTCGAGAGACTCAGAGACAAGACCACTAAGTAGAATGTGACATATCATTATGCCTTGCAGAGAAGTTCAAATTACGTATATCACCGCGGGAATCTCGGTGGATACCCTGCGTGAAGAGATGCGGACAATCTGTGGCTTTGGAGCAGGGTCTGGTTCAGGACAGGATCAGTTCACGATGAAGTGGGTCGACGATGAGGGCGACCCCTGCAGAATCGTATCCCAGCAAGAGCTTGACGAGGCTCTACGACTTTACGAGCTCGAGAAGGATACGGAAATTACAATTCATGGTTAGTGCTCAGCTTTTGTTGCATCTTTCCTGTCTGCTCTCTGAAAACGACGCCCGAGCTGTCGTTCTTGATAGAGAGATAACTGGTAGAACATCTGGTTTCTCTAGAAACTATCTTTGCAAACGCTCTGAAGAGAAGTTGGAAATTTGTGTCAGACACGAACATTTTTCTATCTCGAGTTGCAAAGTCAAAAAGTTTCAAAATCTGAAAGTTTTTCAAGATTTTCTACCTGAAATGGTTAGGTGTTCTATTTTAAAAGCTTTTAATTGTTACATTAAAAGCAGAGATTGCTCATAAGAATTAGATCAAGAAAGAAAAGTTACAAAGAATAGTTTATCAACTTTTCTATTTCGAATTTGAAGCTTTTTAAATTAAAATTCTCGATAGTAATGTTCTACGTACAATATCAGTTAACTCTGCCAGGCTTTATGAAGGTTATAATTCAACTACCACGTATATAAAATGCATTTGATTTAGCAAGACATTTCTCGAGAGCTTCCTCGTCGTTTTACATTGCAGGTACTATAATGTACTGCGGCGTTCAATGTGGCGTTGAAAATGTATTGACTTCCCTTTATTTGCTCCCGAGTACTCTAAAGTTTATACTCTAACGAGCTTTAGTTTCGTCGAGAGCTGTGGTTCTCCAATAAAAATGAAACATTGAAACGAAAGTGGTAAAATAACTAATAAATTTTAAAGATACCTCAAATTGCAAATTACATTTAAAAAGAATAGAGAGTAACGTACACACTACACATTTTTTAGAGATATATTTTTTTTAATTGCGTCATGGAGAAATTTTTTCTGAAAGACTTGATTATTATCTACTCAAGAAAATGCAATAATTCACTGACTCTCTGATCTTAATTGATAAATCCGGATATTCTGGTACCTTCTAGTCTATTGCGAAATAAATACTTCGATAAATATGATAATAAAAGGAGGGTAATGGGTTAATCAGAACGGGTACAATGAATTCTCATCGCGTAAAGGATGAGTAAATTCTCAAGTTCAACATGGCAAATAATGATGTAAGAATTGTAACTGATATAGAAATTCTCTTTCTGAGACTCATTTTTTTATTCAAAGCAACAATTAATGTCGATCTATTTTTTCTATAAAAAATTGAAATAACTGGCTCTAATCCAACATAGAGAGGATTATTTCGAGATTAGTAGCCTTTAGCTTATTCTGCATCTAACGATCGAGTTTGGATCGTTGGGAAATTAAGTCTGATCATTGCGGTTGGACCGGGAAACTAGGAAATGACTAGGAATGTTTACTAAATAATCGGAAAAAGCAGGGAAACGACATAGAATATTTTTTTAAACAGGGAATTTATAACTTTTAGAAAAAAGTAGGACCAGGAAGAAATCTGGAATTAATTGGGATTGCTTTTGAGACTCAGTTATTCTCCTTCTTGATTTATTTTTCTGTTTATGAAACACTGAAATCCATTTCTAAAATGAAAACAAGTAGCATGACGTTCGTACACGTCCTTGTTTGTACTTTTCATCTGCAGGAACAATGATTGCACTTTCAGGAGCGCGTGAAGTATTCATGCTTGGATATCGGAGAAAACCACAAAAGAATAGACTGGTACATATATGCTACCCCAGTAAAGTCCAAAAGCAAAATGTATGCGAGTACTGTTTTCATTGAATACTTCCAGGCTGTTCGTTTGTAAGATCTGCAATGAATTCGCAGGTACTACTAGGCCAAAAAAGTCAAAAAAGACAATGCCAAAAAGTTTCATCATCTACTTTGATTAGAGTAAAAATCTGAAAATTTTGTTTGCTTTAGAAAAATACAACTCCTTATGCTTATACTCTTTATATGTATATAATTATTGTTTTAAATGGATCCATTTAACGTCTAAAGAAGTCCAAAAAAGTTTCATCCACTTACCCCTGTAGGATTACCCCCAAAATCAATCCCTAAGCACAAAAAAAAATTATTAAAAATCCCCTAACTTGAAGAACTAAAATTTCATGGTGATCCTAGAAGGATAGGTGGATGAAATTTTTTTTTGAAGATCCTTGGAATTTAAATGGAACTATATAAGAAATAAAATTTTAGGTTTCGAAGTTTGGGAATTTTTAATGATTTTTTTGTGCTTAGTGGTTGATTTTTAAGGTAATCCTAGAGGGTTAGGTGGATGAAACTTTTTTGAACACTTTTGGAATTTAAATCGAATTATTTAATGAAATAAAATTTTTGGTTTCGAAGTTTGGGGATTTTAAATTATTTTTTTATGCTTAGGGGTTGATTTTGAGGGTAATCCTAGAGTGTTAGGTGGATGAAACTTTTTTTTAAACTGTTTTGGACGTTAAATAGAACCAATTAAAACAATAAAATTTTAGATCTCGAAGTTTAGGGATTTTTAATGATTTTTTTTTGTTCTTAGGGGTTGATTTTTAGGGTAATCCTAGAGGTTTAGGTGGATGAAACTTTTTTGAACATCCTTGGAATTTAAATGAAACTATATAAGAAATAAAATTTTAGGTTTCGAAGTTTGGGAAATTTTAATGATTTTTTTGTGCTTAGAGTTGATTTTGGGGGTGATCCAAGAAGGATGGGTGGATGAAACTATTTTGGACTTCTTGGGACATTAAATAGAGCCATTTGAAAATTTAAAAAAATCTAGTTTTTTGTTCAATATTTTTAAGAGAAATTTTAAAGAAAAGTTTTGGAAATAGATTTTAAACAAAAATTTCGGAAATTCTTAATGTCGGGTAATGTAAATTTCGGGAATTTTCAATTTCGGAAATATTAAATTTTGGGAATTTTATAATTTCAGGAATATAAAATTTCGATAACTTGCAATTTTGGGAATTTTAAATTTCGGTATTATTATTTTCTTTCATATACTTTCTATGTTTGAAAGAATCTTCATATCTGTAAAGTATTTTCCTGAAATATTTTACTGAAAATGACAGGCAAGGAAGATTTTACTTTCTTGCTTGCTTTCATCTTGGTGGTATTTAAACTGATGTATACTAGCAATAAGTGGATCAGTGGCTGGGAGCTTTTTCATTACATCTCCTTTGATAGGACGATGCTAGTTAAGGGTGCAAAGGAAAATCGATATCAGATTGAGTGCACGTGGAAAATGGAGAAAAGCTCTTTTTTTCGGTTTCCATAGCGCGATCCTTTTCATGTACTCGATCCTCCATTCATCCTTGCATGTAATATGAAAAGATGTTTAAATCCAATGGACAAAGGATTCTTTGCTATTTTGAAGTTCATCTTGTCCAACTATTTTCTATTCAAGTATCGCAGGACAATTTAATAAAGGAAATTGTTACATTTTCTGTCCCGTTTTTCATTTTCGAGTTTGTTCAAAGGATATTTATGCCTCCCAAATGATTCAAAGCAGAAGCGACCTAATTAGTTCGTATTTGTTGATTGTTATTGATTGATGAAAGCTTTGAACGTTTGTTCCATGCAGAAAATTAAATTTTTACGATGTTGAGTTATTTATTACACTCAGAAAAAAGTTTATTTGAATTAAAGAAACATTTCTTTGATATAGGGTCAAAGAAAACAAATTTTTTGTGTGTGTATCTTCAGGGTGGCTACGAAACCGGAAAATCAGAAAATAATTATGAATTTGTGTCTACATTAATAGAAAAATCCCATTGTGGTTCAATAGGCCTTTCCTGGTTTTAAAAAATAAGTTCTTTTACAAATATTGGGAATTTTTCACTGAAAAGTAAATAAATAATTTTATTTTCGGGAGCTTTGAACTTTCATTTCATGCAGGAGATTAAATCGGAAGGATTTTAGCTTATTTATCATCTTTTATAATCGCATTACCTGCTATCGTTCTTGTTAATTGCTGAAATAATCTTGGAAAAATAAACAATTGATGGATCACGAGAATAGTAAAGTCTTTTCCAACGAGGGAAAGTAACAGAACTTTACTCATTTTTTTTCAAACATTTTAATTAAAATTTCAATTTCAAGCATAATAGTTCTAGATGGTCGTAAACCATTCACACGGAGACAGTGACGAGCTGCGAGGATTATGACTAAGAACACGAAAGCATAGAGTCAATCGGAAATGCATTTTCCAAAGATGTGACACGAACTCTCTCGCTCCCTTCATTTTCATTGATCAAAAATCAAAGTCTTAATTTAGTTCAATAACAGAATTATTCTTTCTACTTTATATCAAAACGGAGAAGAAAAGTTCGTGCGGATAAATAATTATTCATGATTCTGGGACAAGTCGGTTTTAAATTATCGTGGCCTTGACATCTTTCTTAAAAATGCATTGTTATCGTAGAGCTTTTTTCTTCCATTTGTCACTGTAGCGAGGGAACCTTTTCAGAAGAATATTCGAGGATCAAAGTTTTCATGAAATTTTTCCACACACGTGTTGAAGTTTAATTATTTTCTTCCCTTCATTGTTCCGATGATTGATAATAAGTTTAAACTTTTATGAGAAAAATGAAAAGAGATTTTAATTACCATCTCGTTTAAAATTAGAGACATTTTCGAGGTATTTTTTTGCATTCTTTTATCTTAGTTCACTTTAAATTTCATTTGATATCGAGTAAAATTATATTTAATTTTTAAGGCCCCAGATTTTTTATTCCTAATTTTTAATATTGAAAGTTTTTTTTTTGAAGTAAGACAGTTTTAAATATAAATACATATTTAGAATATGAAAGACAGTAAAGCAGGAAGATAAAAATAGTCCGAAACTTGCAAGATAAAAAAGAAAGATACATGCCTTTTTCCCTGTTCCACACCCATATCGCGTGACGGGAACCTAAACCATTAGCAAATGCTTCAATCGAGTGCGCTCAACGTGCATTTGTACTTCGGATGTATCATGAATGCCGGAAAATCGATTACCTGTCTGGCGGATGCTCGGTAAAAGAAAAGTGATTAATTCACCTTAACACTATACTTACCACACATTTTTGAATCTAACCATCAAGTTCCCCATGCTTTTTCCACTCGGGGAATGTAGAACAGGATTTATATAATTTTGTTATGAATCTGTGTCAGTTTTTTTTTAAAGTCTATTTATTTGAATCATCTTAAATTTTCTACAAATGTAGTATTTATTTATCTTTATAGATTTATCTTTATAAATTATGACTGAAAAGTTCTGAACGTTCAATGACCGAATTTTTGTACTGATTATTTTTTAAACTAGAAACCGTTTGAAAATATTGATAAATTTGCATTGAAAATAATTTTGTATAAAAGAAATTTTTAATGTGTATTGTTTTTTTTTTTTTTTAGTTGGAACAATATTTCTGGATAAAATTGAAGTTGGAAAAAATATTTCGTTCATTTAAACGTTCAAAACTTCTGGTACATTATAAATTTATCTTTATAAATTTAATAAATTTATCTCTTGTTACTAATTTAAATTTAAAACTGCCTATAATAAAGAGACCGTGTTTCGAATTTATATAATAAGCTGTATTGAAATGAGGACAGGAAATTAAAGTGATTAAAGGTAACTTCCACCATCAGGGTTTCTGTTCGATAGGAAATTTTAGAAGAATGGTTCGCTCTATAACTCACCGAGATCACAATTGTGCGGATGAATTCGAGGGAATACGTGGCTCTCCTAAATTGATCGATTCTCCTCATCGCCAAGCCTAGCGTGTAACATGAACCGTACCATTTAATACTCACTATTTGAACTGAGCTCTAGATTCACTTTTATATGTCATGACCGCATTTCAGGTGAAAAAGTATTTAATTGTTATTTTATGATATGCAGTCTGCATCTGCATTTTACAGTTTGCCGCAAGCTTTTCCTTTTAGGAAAAATGAAATTTTTAATGTAGGTTTAAAAGTATAAAAGTATAAAAATAAACAGTGTGTATTATGAATGTAAATTTGTTAAACTAGAGTCTCGTTTGAAGAAATAGAATTTAATTTTCAAACTCAATTTAATTTTCTTTGGGACATTATATATGTATTTTTTAATTTCTGGAATCCAAGATAGAATTAAATTCAGGGGATCTCGTTGATCCTGGCATTTTCTTTCAATCTCTCGAAATTTATGTACTTGCATTACTTATGTATATTCAATTAAATTCTTTGAGATTCTATGGGTTTCTAAAGATTTCATGAGATTTTCAATCGTTTTAAGCGATTTTAAGAGGTTTCTAGGAATTTTTAGGGATTATAAGAGATTTTTAAGAAAGTTTAGGGAATTCAAAGGATTTTAAGGTATTTTAAAGTTCCTTTTGGAATTTTAAAGGATTTTAAGAAGTTTTGACATTTTTAAAGTGATTTTAATGTTCTTCATAGAATTTTAAAAAAACTTCAAAAAATATTTTTTCCTTTTAAAAGATTTTTTGAAATTTTTAAGAATTTTATGGAATTTTAAGAGATTTCAGCGAATTTTAAGGACATGTAGCAATTACCATATGCCCTTAAAGGATTTTAAGAGGTTTCCAATAATTTAAAGAGATTTTGAACGCTTTTTTTTAGAGATTTTAAAGTATGTATCTCATGGAATTTAAAAGATTTCAAGATACTTCTAAAAAATCAAAAATTTTCTGGTGCAAAGTAATTGTATACAATCCAAAAAATGACCCACCAAAGTTTCCACCCCTCCGCGAATTTCGAACTCACCCTATCTCATCCCTTAAAATTAAAAAATTCACCTAATTCGTTGGGTCAAAATTTTATCGCTGATAATACGTCTTCAAAGCTAAAAGACACCCCAAAAACTTTATTCACATTTTTAATACTTTTCTGTCAAGGATGGAAGAGCCACGCCTGAGACGTCTCTGGGAAAATCATTGACACATCCGAGCCCATGTGGCCCTTGGCACCCGCCCGGGTTTGTTCTCTCATCGTAAATCGCAATGGCTTTCTGCGGCGGGAACTTCGATAGCCTCCTCCCCATTACCCCACAACCCTTGTTTTCATACTCCCGAGCAAGGCAATATAGCCAGGCCGAAGTTAACCATGCTTCCTTCCTGGTGCGCACCACAGTCCTGGCGGTGATAAAACTCGCTATTCCACCTCGCGTGTAGATCCCAAATTCGAACACATCCTAAAATACCTGGTGGCCTACCTACTACCTAGTTCACCTCCACCCAGAGTCTAACACTCTAACCCGCCCACCACCAAGAGTCTGCGTTACGGGTGGACGAAAGAGCGAGGGAGAGTGTTATGTGTTATATACTGTTATATGCCTACTCTCATTGGTGTTTGCATAGGTTTGTCAAGGAGCGACGGAGACCGAAAACCAGGTTGTGGGGAAAGTTCCATCATCCAACGAGGACGGAAAATTTCTGCGTGCTCGGCGTTTGCGCTCTGGAGTTGACGTCGTGGTAGCGCGCGCCGGGCGGCGGCAGTAACATTTCTGCTGCAGTCGATATCTACAACTCGGTCCGATCTATCGGATTCTCGCGAATCACCTGGACCGGAGAAAGTCCAGGTCGAAAGAGGGCGAGTTCGGAAGAAAAAATCCTCCCGGTTACTCGGAATCCAGAGTGTAAAGTCATCAAAAAAATTAGCCCAGACCAAGTCGTCTAGGAGCGTCAATCGATCCGTCAGTTCAACTTTACTTTGTCCGGGTGGGAAAAGCAACCTCGTCCTCGCCGCCTAGTCTCTAGGACTCTCCCGGTCGACCTGTTAGTACCCACACTAGGGCTCTTCATGTTTTCAAAAAGTTTATAATATAGGCTTCAGAGCACGGTCCCTACATTTTCTACATTTTTTGATAATCCTGTTGTAGCCTGTTTTCAAATTTTATACGCCCAGTTTAATGGTCTAATTTTTCGTCATTCATCCAAGTTTAAAATCAAACAAGTTGGAAAATTTCGATGTGTTGTGATACAAATATTATCAGATTGAACTACGAAATACCTTTTAATTTTCCTGAAACTTTGAAATTTATATTTTTCATGGTGACAAGGTTTTTCACAAATTTTGACAGATTTTAAAAAAATTATTCGAATATATGAAATTGCGCCGAAATTATTGCCAGATTAATCAAATATTTATACAAAGTTGACTAAATCTTAATAAAACGCCTTTGCTTCATTTTCCTTTATAAACTGGATTTAAAATACAAAGATAGAAAAACATTTGCATATTTAAAAATATATTAAAATGTTTCTTTTACAACTAACTTTTCAATTCAATGATTTTTTAAATTGTATTTAGAAATGGAGTTTCATAATTTTTAAAAATATTTATCTCTACATTCAGTTATAGTCATTAAGAATTATTATCAATATGAAGCAAGGGATAAATTCGAAAAATGGGGGATATAAGGGCCACATTTATAAATAGAGTAGGAGAAGTAGGAACCAAGGCTCTGAAGCTTGTACTTCAAAATGAAAGAAGGTCTCGCTAACTTTTAAACTTTCTTTAAAAAATAAACAGCCCTGACCCACACTTGACCAACAGGCCTTCGAAATCGCCCAAGCAGAATGGCGTGGGGCTACTGGAGCGCGACTTCCGTCGGCGACAGGGGTCGGTCACCTCGTCGTGAAAAAGATAAGCAAATTCACCACCAACTCCAACAACAGCCACAACAGTACCAGACCCAGGAATCACTCCAGGGTGCTAGTTTACCCCAGGTCCAAGGAGAATTGGAAACTGTGGTTGGAGAAGATCCCCCATGTAGTCGGATGATCCAGGGTGGATCTTTTTACTCTTACTCAGCAGCTGCTGCTGCTGTTGCTGCTGCTGCTGAGAGAAGAACTGTTCCCAACTTGGAAGGACCTTCTGGCGGTATCCAGGTGTTTCCCAGGGATTTACAGGCGAGACCTGGGACTAGTAATTTTACACCTTCGCCTGGAAGTGATTCTGCAGAGTATGAACAACCTATTCATCTTAACAGTTACGTTCATCATGAAGATCCTAGAGACCTTCTGGTGCAGACCTCTTCGAGAATGAAATTGTTAAGGGATGAAGGAGATGATGAGATTTCTGAAGCTGAACTGGAGGATATGGCTAGTGCGGATGTCATTTATGCTTCGAATAGCCGACTTATTAGACCTGGATCGAGTGGATGTCTTGTTCATGGGCCATATCCTCCAAGTGAGATGGCACCTTCGCTACCAACATTTGTAGCTGATCACGGAGGGTCATCCTCGTCACAGTTCTGGTTCAACGATATCACCTGGGGTACGTCCAGTTGAGGAACCTTACACTTTTAGGAATTTCTTGAAAAATCACTCATCTTTTCATGCTTTTCAAGAATAGAGTCGAGGCTACATTTTAGTTCTCAGTATTACCAACTTCATATTATTGTAATTGAAAGTTCAGGAAGATATTTCTATGACTGTGTTCGTTAGATCATCTTTCTATCTCTATTGAGTCTAGTGTAGGTCTTGAATTTTGTAGCGGAGTAGAAAGGATTGAATTTTATGGGAGTACATTGTTGAAATTTATGAGCAAGGAGAAAAACTTCTAATTTCCGACAGTTGAGTGCTGATATTCAAGGCGATTGAAGGATGCAGTAAAACTGTTGATCCTGTCTTTTATGTGGCTTGCACGTGTTTCCTCTGTAAGTCTAGAAGCTAGATTCATAGCTCGAGGCAGATAGAATTTTCTGGCGAAATGACAATAGGCAAAGTGTTTTACGATGACGGAGAATCTTGAAGAGAGTTGTGTATTGGGTCTAAGTTGATTGGGAAGAGAAAAGGTTTCGTGAAGTGGCTATTTATTAGATTCCTATCTGAATTCTGTATCGAGGGTTTCATGAGATTCTTGATGAATTCGGTGAAAAGGGTGATTGGGTGTGCCATGTGCTTCGCAGGCCTTGGAGTCTGATCCCAATTTACTCTTATTTCCCTTTTTTCGATATCCTAAAAAAACTATTTTCAGAATTTTTTCCCGATTTCCCACTTTTTCAATCAAAATAGTAATCGAGGAAAGTAAAGAAAATCTAGATAAATGTAAATTATTAACTATAAATAAATAGGGACTAGGTTTTGGGTCCTGAAAGTCTTGATAGTAATAAGGCGACAATGAACGAAGGCGAAACTTTCAGTGACGTCAGGCGAATGTACGACAAGTTGGTGTGGGAGGGAATCAGATGACAGCCTTGATGACAGCGGTTTTGAGTTGCTACTCCGTGCTCAAATGACGGAATGAACATTCGTAGTGAGTGAAATGCATAACAAAAGGGTGGTGCTTGAAGTTGACTATGTCTGGTCTGACATTAACGATGAGCTCTATTTATCACGTACATCCATTCTCCAATGCTTTCGCATGAGTCGTAAGTTGCCTTCGTGAAAGGGAAAATGAAACCACGTGCCCGCAAATACAAGGTTTATTCCCGACAAGTAGATTAAGAGGTTTTATCTTCCCCTTCGTTCAATTTTCTCATTATTATATAACCAGAGATAAATTCCAGGACTTATTTCATGTGTTTATATCAGGGTTGCAAAAATGGTTAATTATCCATTTTCAATTACTAATTACATAAAAGAAATTGTAATTATATTCGAAATATAATTTAAAAATAATTAATTATATTTAAATTAATTTTGAGTATAATTACAATTTTTCTATGAAATTATTAATTACTCTAGTAATGTAATTACAAATGTAATTAATTAGTTGCAACTCTGGTTTATATTTCTGTTTTATGCAACGTTTTATGCAACGTTATTCAACGTAAAATAAAGGAAATATGCTAAGGTACGTTTATTTGGTTCTAAATTTTTATTAAAATAAAAAAAAATGTTTTAATAATTTTTTCTTTATAAATGTAAATATTTAGGACCAGATAAACGTATGTACCTTAATGCTTTAACTTTAATTTGGCATTTCAATAAGTTTAGATTGTTTATAAGTAACGTTGCAGAGAAAGAAAATGTCGGTAAGGTAGGGATCGGATAAGTAATACATGGCCTTAATATCGCTCAAAATTTTAATATCCAGTCTTCTATATTGTAAAAAATGAATACCCATAAACCGGAAAAAATAAAGTTCGATTTTATTTGATATTTTATCGATTTTCGTTTACACTTAGCTTAGATAGATGTATCACTAGGAAAATGGAGTTTTTAGAAAAAGTACAAATTTCCTGAAACGTGTAATTTGCCTGTTCGTGTAATTCTTTAACAAGCGAAGAGGGAGGACAAAAGGTGCTTGGAAGTTTTTGTTCCTCGATTATCGATTTTTTCATTACAAAAAGATTGCTGTGCAGCGATAACGGCCTAATTACGTGGGTCAGTGTAAGATTTTGGCGCAAATCCAACCACGTCTCTGTGCCATTTCAGCAATTTTATACACGAGATTTTCTCTCCTATAAGTGATAGTAGTTGGCTATGATGGAAAAACACTTTGACACGTTGGAGCTTGAATATAGTTCCGTGGCTCGAAATCCCTTTTATTCGTCTTGTGGGCTTTGAAATTTTATCTGAATGTAAATGGGTTACATTTCATTTCAGGAAACTGAGGAATCCGTTGATGGAATTTTCAAAAATGGCAACGCAAATAAAAAACAAATTAAATTGACAGTAATTTTATCCTTTTTTTGGTGGAAAAATTTAATATATATTTTAAATCAAAGCTAATAAAAAATTTTAACTTGAAGTTAGTTTAATGTTTTCCCCAGAAACTATTGATTCAATAAAGTGGCAAATAACCCTGGACCACGAACTTTATGTAAACTCAACAGATTGATGTCAAAATCAATCAATGAAACGGGCCTTCTTTCGCACGTTTATCAAAATGACAGTTATTAAAAAACGATCAATTGCTTTCTGGTAATATAAAACGCTGAATAACTCGTCCTTTGCCATTTATATAACGACTATACAAAACCCTGAAGTTGATTCATCACTTTAAAATCACTTCTCATTTCTGCTCGTGACATTTATCAGTATTTAGCATTTATCAAAAGGAATTATATTAACTAAATATTGAATTAGAGGATTTCATCTCCTTCATCCCGTGTGGAAATTTCCCCACTTGTCCTTATTTAAAGTTGGGTGGTAACTAGAATCCAGCTAGACTTTATTACTATTGTTAATAATATTCAAATATAATAATGCTAGAAAGTTGCTGTTTTTTCTGAAGTTTTCAGTTTTTTGTCCAATTTCCAATTAGAGTGAGGTGAAAGATTAATTAAAGTCAATTTAAATTATCTTATGAACTTAAAGAAAATATTTTTATTATCGTAAAACTTTTCAAAATCCTTCAGAAGGTTCAAAATGTTGATTTACAAATATTCAAAAATGTACATTATTTTAAAATAAATGATGATGACAATGATGATAATCAAAATGATCAATATGTCTACATAGTTCTCTAATTAAAGCTTTTGTTTCGCTTTCTTTGGGGCCTTTTTCGCAACCGACTTAGCAGAAACTTTACTTTTTAGCTTACAATCATTGTAGTCGCTTGCAATTTTTTAAAATCATTAAAATGTCTTTAAATTTTATGAAATCTCTTGAAAAGCTTAAAATTTCTTTGAATTCTTCAAAAATTCCTTAAAATTTTTTTAAATCACTTAAAATATGTTGAAATCCTTTAAATCTCTTTAAATCCCTCATTAAAACTGTCTTGAAATCTTATGAAAATCCTGAAACTCTTTTGAAACCTATGTCTCACCTATTTTTATTTAAAAAATCACCTCGGGAATTTCGTGGGCAAAATTTAATAGAGACCCTGATTAACGAGATATAATATCTTAATTAATTTGTCAACTATTGAGAAAGTTCATTATTATCAATTTGTGTCCAAAATGGAATGTTATGACCTACTGCATATTATTCCGAGATTACTCTCGAGTTAATGCAATAATCCTTGGTTATTCATTAACTGCAATGCGAATCGGCGACCGTCCTTGTGTGAATGATAATCGAATTTTCCAACAAGCGAATCTTTCCCCTTCGACAGCATTTCATGCCCGGAATTTTTACATAAATTCACCCTTCAGTGTGTCTTTATGACGCTGGTGACGCATTTCAATGTACGTCATGCAAAAATGTGGGCGTTATGGATCTCAATTTTCTGAAAAAAAGGAAAAGAAAGTGATAGGATCGTGATTTAAAAAATGCATCAGTGAATAAGACGAATAGCGTAGGAAAGGGATGAGAATGTTTCTCACGACGATTTCAACGCGAAAATATGCGGATCGCATTACTGGTGCGGAATTAAAAATTCTTGATTCGGTATGACTTTTCTCGATTTATTCCTTTTTTTGTTCCGAAAATTAAAAAGAATTTTTTTTTTTTAAATGTTTAAAATTTTCGTACAAAAACTATGTTCAAAATATCTTGAAAATTTTTGTCAAAAATTTTGAATAGATATTTTGAAAAACAATTTTGGAGAAATTTTGAACAAAAATTTTTAACATTTAAAAAAATATATTTTTTTAATTTCAGGAATTTGCATTGTTAGGAATTTGAAAATTCAGGTATTTTATATTTTCGAGAAATAGGATTTTCGATAATTTTCTACTTTCGTTAATAAATAATTTCGGTGAATTTAAACTTTATTAGTAAACATTTTCGGTAATATTATTTTTATTTGGAAATTTGAAATTTTGGGAATATGAAATTTCGGGAATTTTATTGTTTGGGAATTATTTTTTCTGTATTTATTCTCACTCGGGATTTTGGTTTTTCGTCAAAAAACCTTATGACTTTTCTATAAATGAAATTGTTTACAAACTAAGACCACCTTTATGTAATTTCTGATTGTTTTTATACGCTAACTGAATTTCTTTTTCTTCAGGAAGACAATCCATTTTCTCGACATTGAGCCAGCTTCTTATCTCAACAACAGGAAACCCACTGTACGTCTCGATTTACCAAACCGACAAATTTGGTTTCCGATTACTTGGAGCTTATAGTGAGAACAAGAGTGAGGTGGCAAGGTGGTGAGGAGAGGTGCAAGGTTGAGTCGAGTACAACCTCAAAATGCACTCTGAGCGCTTGGTTGTTGTCGGTTATGTTTAGCTGTCAGCCGACATAATGTGTTGCAGTGGGTTCATGCAAGGAGTATCGTGTGTGGCAGCCTATTGACCCGAGTTAGCAGATTAACGGTAATAGGTTGCCACCTAAGCCCTCTTGCAATTAACATTCACGTATCATCCTCATATGCCTTGATCTAGAAAGGGTCTATTTTCTCAGTGGGATTCATCTTGTCAGGAGCAGTAGATGAAGCTGCTTGATTGTTCCTGTGGTGCGTTCTAAATTCGATTAAAGAGATTACTTACTAAGAACATGGAAAGTCATCAGTCTCAAATGTTAAATGCCTTAGCCTGTATGGAATCTTGAGAGAAATCCTTCATATTGCTTCAAAGCTTCCTGAAGACTTCTCGGATTCCAATACAAGCTGAGAAATTTAATCTCTTTGATTATTATTCATGGACGTTTAAAGTTTTTTTATAGTGTCTTCTTTCTAAGTTGCGAAAAAGTGTGATCTTTTTTTTCCAAATTGGACAATGAGATGTGGTATTTGTGTTGAGTGCAATTGTACAGAAAATTCGAATCCTTAGATCATCATTATTAAACTAAGTCCGAATGCAGGTCAGCTTGAAATTCTATTTTAAACTTTTTTGCTTTAGGCAACATCCATCCGCGCTCCTTTGTTTTGTCTCATTTTGCCTCTGGCGATCACCAGACTCTGCAGTCGGGTAATCGCGTTTTGATCACTTGGCAAGGGTGATTCCTGTCCTGAGTTGGCAAAGTCAATGATAAAAATGCCAGGGGTCGAACTTTCCTCGTAAATTCTGCAACCGCTGTTTAGAGTGTTTGTGTATTTAGGGGTGTCACTGATCATTTGGGTCTGTTGAGAAGAGTTTTATATTCTTGATGATTTGATTTTTCGATTCTTTTGATATGCACGAAATCTTCTAAAGCATTTTATGGTCTGTTAAAGGGGTTTAAGTATCTCGAAATGGGCTGTTAATTCTGCGTTGGTTCAAGCATTTAAATTTTAATAGTTGGCAATTAAATTCCATGAGTATCTTTTTTTAATTATCCTCTGAATTATCAGCACCATTTGGAAATTATATCTAATGAAAATCCAGTGAGGTTTAATAATAGGACCAAGGGTGAAAAGGATCAATGAAGTAGATTCTGAAGCAAGTTCTAGTTGAAGGAAGCTTCATCTTCGAACAACCCACTAATGGCCTCTGAAGGCTTTCCATTTCATACCAATTTCCGGTAGCTTCGAGATTCAAAATACTCAAATTCAAGATTTTATGACCAAGATAGAATCATTTCCCTCTAAAATGTATTCACCTTAAAGGATCCTTTTATCTGTTTTTGATAATTCTTAAATATTTTACTTTCCAATAATCTTGAAATATTGACTATTCATTACTGACAATCGTAAAGCATCAATAGACCAGTCACGAAGTTACGATAAAACCTATAAAACCTATATAGGTATTTCCAATCTCAAATCCCACCCGAATAATTCATGATGAACTGCTTAAATGTCCTTCAGGGATTTCGAAGAAGATTTTCCGCGTCTTTTATTCCTTCTTTTCTTAGAAATTAAGATTCTCTGAGAAATTTAAATAGATGGACTAAAATTACTCGAGTATTAGAGGAAATCGTATTCTCCATTAATATTTTGCGATTTATTTCACGTGGGATGCTTTTATATCATCAGGGAGGAGTAATTCGTGAAAAGGATAAAAGTATTGTACGATTTCTGAAACACTATTTTTATCCAGGTCTTGAAATTCGTTGGGAAATTCAAATTCAATTTCAAATTTCAACTGTAAAATGTATTAAAGGAAGAAATTTCAAATGAAGATTGCATTGTAGTAATCAAAAAATGATTTGAGTTCGAAAAGTACATCCATTAAAATCTATTTACGAACTGTTTTCTATACTTTATGAATTTAGGGCAGATTATTCGAGCCGAAACATTTGGCGTCTATTCAACGTTTTTTGCAATTATGCTGTCACATTATGCCACGTCGGGATTTTCTTAAATGCTTGAATGAACGGATCGGAAAGGATTTATTTCAATAACGATTTTTAGTTACTTCTTTCGCCAAGCTTCTTCCAGCAATTACTTATCGACCTAATTCTAATATTTTGCCTGTTAAATAAAAATATAAAGAAATTTTGTACGCCTAGAAAATGTATTCCTATTTATTTATAAATAGAAATTGATATTTATGATAACTATGTTATTTTTGTCGTATTACATATATAGCTTTTATAGTTTATTTAACAAATTTTATGAGATTTTAAGGGATTTTACGGGATTTTAAATATTATAGTGGAATTTTAAGGAAGATGTTTTTAGTAATTTCAAGAGATTTCAGGGAATTTTGAGGGACTTGAATAGGCTTCCAATAATTTTAAGATATTTTGACGCATTTTAAGGGATTTTAAAGTTCCTCGTGGAATTTAAAAATATTTAAAGAGATTTTTAAAAGATTTTATGGCATTTTGAAGGATTACATGAAATTTTAACAGATTTTTAGGAATTCTAAAAGATTTTGAAGCTTTTTGTGGAATTTAAATGATTTCAAATATTAAAATTAGTTATATTAAATTAGTTAAACTTAATGAAATATTAACAAATTTGAAGGGATTTCGTGGAATTTTAAGACGTTTCTAGGAATTTCAAAGAATTTTAAGAAATTCCCAAGGTTGTCGTAAAGTTTAGAGATTTTTACGAATTTTAAGTGATTTGAAGTATGTATATAATTTTAAAGTTTGTCTTTGAATTTTAAAGGATTTTAAGAGATTTTTAAAAGATTTCGTAGAATTTTAGGGGATTTAAAAAGATTTGAAGTGATATTATGCGAAATTAAAAAAAAATTTCAATAGCATTATTATTGAAAATTTATTCGCATTTTTAATACTTTTCTGTCAGGAAATTTATCTGAAAGTCAAGGAAATAACACGGAAATTGAAAAATTGAATCTTATGACCACCCTGAATTGATATTTCCTCAATTTATAAAGATTTCCCTTCCTGCTGAATAGAATA
>JAUESH010000039.1:16404690-16427029 GCA_032275165.1 Synergus magnus
AAAAATTGAATCTTATGACCACCCTGAATTGATATTTCCTCAATTTATAAAGATTTCCCTTCCTGCTGAATAGAATACACTTGACTAAAAAAAGATTCGAGAAGGAGAATTCTGAAGTTTACAAACCGCTTTCGCAATTGTCCTCGTGATACGATTCTCTGATAGAGGTCCGGTGTAAATTTGTAGTCCCGCGAGAGGATATTCGATTAAAGTGTACGTTCCGTTTCATTGAAAACGTGATAGAATCCACTTTAGGAGATCCTCTGGAGAAGCTATTGTCTTGAAAATTACGTCAAAGTTCTGTATAAAGCTCCTTGCATCTATTCTCAATAACTACGTCTAGTCTGTAAACGAGAAAATTTTAATGGGAATTTTCATTTCAAATCGAGATATAAATAACCATTTGAATAAATAAATAATAATAATGCGTATGTATGAATAACGGAAATTTAATTATTAGAAGTCAAGTTAAAATTGAAAAACTTAAAAAATTTGAAAAATTGAAAAGCGTACGTGTCGCCTACATTGAAATGCATTCAAATTTTACATAATTGGATTCCATATCCGAAATGGCAAGAATATTAACTGAATTCTCGATTTAAATTTCTCGTTTTTCAAAAAACTTTTATTTTTACCTGCTTAAGCCACCGTGTTTAACGCTCGCTGACCAATGATAAGAGATAACGTGCGAATTAATCCAGGCATTATCTTCGAATCCCCGATTCAGAATGTCAGTTTGTGATCTTCCGTTCAGTCAGTATTTTCATAAATTTTACTCAACTAGCCGGATATTTTTCAAGTTTACACAATTGGTTTTATAGAGTGTTTTCTTTTCGAAATATTTTCGAAATATCTACAATTCAATCTTTAGTTATTTAGAAACAAGAAGTTTTAATCCATTGTTCAAATTTCATATGAAAAAGTTTTTTTTTTGGGAAACCTAGAGAAAAGTATTATTGATTAAAATTCTTTAAATACATTGTAATTAAAAATTGTATATGTACACGAAAAATGATACGGCCAAAATAAAATCGTTCCTCGTTCAAAGGAAGTGTGAAAATGCGTAATCGGGAGTAGTCTTTTTGTGAGATTTTTAAGGGTGCAAATCGAGTTTACTAGGCCGGAATGTACATACGCAGGAACTTATGTCATCAGACTTCCTGAATGGGGATGAATGGATGAATTGAATTTACGATGAGCACGGACTTGCGGGATATCATGTTTAGGGTGGCGTTAATGTACGCCTATCCCATGCTGTGTCACGATCTACTGACGGGTTACTTCAATAATGGCCAAGGTCTCTGGAGTCATGGTATTACATGACACCATTAAACTTAGAAATGATCATCAAGGAGAGAGGAGTGATTTCTCATTCCTGGAAATCTCCTCATTCTCTGATTTCTCTTTAGACACTATTTTATTTAAAGGATTAATCAGGGAAGACTCAATTAACTCCTGGACGTAAACTGATTGGATAGTTGACCCTTAGCCAGATTTACGAGTGTCATCTGAGGATATAAAAGAATTAAGTTTGCAAAGTAACAGACTCAGAGAGGTTCAAACTCGAAATTCATTTGAAATTGTTTATTTTTTAACGCTTTCCTGTTTAAAATGATTCAGGGTGGCCACATGTCAGAGAAGTCAGGGAAATGTCAGGGAAAAAAATTTGTCAGGGAAATGCGGGTAGCTGTCATGGAAAATATAAATTGATATATGTAATTATGTATTACTAATAATAAAATAGGATCATTTATCGCGTGTCTTTGTCTAGCATTTTTTTTTGTCAGTGTGACTATTTATTAGTAATTATGTCAGTTAAACATTTCGTGATATTTTAAGAGATAATAAATATTGTGGTATTTTGTAGAATTTCAAGGGGTTTCTGGGAATTTTTAGAGATTCTCAGGCATTTTAAGTGGTTTCAAAATTTATCGTGGAATTTTAAGAAATTTTGAGACGTTTCTAAGAATTTCTAAAAATTACAAGGAATTTTAAACGATTTCGATGGTTATCGTGAAATTTTAAGGAATTTCAAAATGTTTCCAGGAATTATAGAGATTTTTTTTTGACTTTTAAAAGATTCCGTATAGAATTTAAAGGATTTCATGGAATTTTAAGACATTTTAAGGGATTTTATGGTTTAACAGGGTGTCTAGCGGACCGGGAGAAACCGGGAAAAACCCGGGATTTTCATTTATGAACGGGAATTTTTCGTATTTTATCGAAAAATCGACTTTTTTCTACTATTTCTACTTTTTTCTACTTTTTGTATTATGTTAAAATTTCTATTTCTATGTATACGTTGACTTTCAAAAATCACAAAAAGACATCTATAAATTGGTCGGAGAAAAGAAAAATTTGACCGGGAAAAAAGCGGGAGAACCCGGGAAAAACCCGGGAATTTAAAATTGCCTGATCACTAGACACCCTGTTTAAAAAATTTTACCAATTTAAAATGTTATAGATAAAGAAATTTTGACGAATTTTAAGTGATTTAAAGAGATTTTAAAGTTTCTCATTGAATTTTAAAAGAATTGAAGGGATATTTTTGATTTCTAAAAAATTTTGTTAAATTTTAAAGGATTTCATGAAATTTAAAATAATTTAAAGGGATATTAAGGGACTTTAAATATTTTCTTCTAATTTTAAAAAATGTCTAGATGTTTTTATGATTTTTAAAAGATTTTGTGGAATTTGAAAAGATTCCATGAAATTTAAAGAGATTTTTATGAATTTAAAAGGATTTTAAAGTTTGTCGTGGAATTTTTTAAAGAAATTTCAAACAATGATTCAAGTTTAGAGAGAAAGGTTTCAAAGACAGTTCCATTTTGAATGTACTTTAAATGTTGCATTGTTTTAAACTTTGGATATCTCCTAATTTAAAGACTATTCAAACCTTGACTATTTAACAAGCTGGCTTTGAAATTTAATTAAATTCGAATAAAATGCAGACTTTGAAATTACAAATATCACTATAACCAAACTTGAGTCTAAACTTTTGGAATGTCATAACTTTCCAGATGTTAAAAGTTGCAAAACTTTTGATGAAAGTGTGACGTCTATAGAATGCTGAAGTTTAATTACTTGCAATGGAAACTGAAGACAATAGCTTTTGTATTTAATATAAAAAGTAGTATATCAGTGAAGCTCTAGTTTCAAACTCTTTTTATATACACACAGCACTGTAAATGCTTTACTACAAATTGGTTTAGTTTTCAGACTGTGCATGGCAGCTGTTACTGTCACTGTATTGGAAAAATATGTCATCCCACGTGTAGTGTGTGTCGTAGTAAGCCAGTTTGCTTGGAACATGGAAAATCAGATATATTTGTCGCCTTATCTGCCTTTTTTCAGATAAGAGGGAAGACTGAAAAATGTACTCTTCTTAATCCGAGAAAACTTATTAAAATTTTCAGAAAGAAATCTCATTCACTGTTCCAATAATCGAGAGATACATAACTTTTGCAATCTGTCTTCATAAATTATTGCCATCACTTGCACAGACTTTAAATTATAATTTAGAACCGCTCAAATTTGAAATATTCAATTTATTTTCAATACTTTTGTTCAAAATTTCTCTTAAAAATTTTTATTCGAAATTTTGAAAAGAAATTTTGAACAAAAGGTTTGGAAATAAATTTTAAAGAAAAATTTAAAATTTCAATAACTTTCAATTTCGGTAATTTTAAATGTCGATGATTTTCAATTTCGGGAATTTTAATTTTCGATAAATTTACTTGATCCCCGTGACTTCACTACTCTATCGACTTGAGTCTTCTTATTCTTATTCTTTACCCGCCCCTTGGTTCATCTTACGAAATTGTCAAGGCTCTTGGACAGCCTTGGAAAAAGAAAATTCGATTGGCTCTTGGCTCGAATGTCATACTTTCAGCGCATTTTATTGCAATAAAAGATCAAGTTATAAAACAGGTCGAGACCAAACTTTGAGCTTTTCCCCCTTTTTACTTCAGTTACGCTTTTGAGCTCGATATTGCGACAAACTGCGGTTACCAACTTCACAAATCTTTCTCAAACTCTCAGAAACGAGTCTAGGTCCTCTAAAGTGCTCTCCTATCCTTGGCACACCAAATGCTGTGTTGAGCAGTTTTACTACTCTTCTTCGACGTTACTTAAAATAAAGTGGTTTAAAGTGAAGCACTTTTCGTTAGATTGTTCCAATTCTTATATCTAATTACATATCAATTTAGAACCAAGGCAGCAAACTGATTTAAAATTGGTCTTGGTTGATAAAAGAAATGATTAATTTTTAGTTTCTTTAATAATATCCTTAAAAATATTCCCTTGAACTAAAAAATTTTCAATATTAAATAGGGTATTGTTAATATAATTTCAAAACTAGCATCCAGGAGTTTTGCTTTGTAAACACACTAATGAGTATATATTCTTTTGAGATTTTAAGTAGGAAGGTAATTTGCACACCTTGAAAATTGTCTTTAATTGAGCAGAAATTGTTGGAGATATTAATAATTGCGAAAGCCATGAAGTGTATTTAGTTTTTAAAGGCATTTTTAGGAGTTTCATTTTAATATGGTTCAGTGAATTATACCAGAAAAATGGAATAAATGAGTTCTCTCGAATAGAATTAATCTTCTATTCTTTTTGTAATTATGTAAATAACTGTTTTTGAAGGAGACCTTATAATCTGTAACTGATTGGTAGTTAGCAGATCAATTTAGGTGAATTTTGTCATTTTGGAAGGCTAGCCAATTAACTCTAACGATCAAGTAATTCGATGTAGAATCTGGAAGCGAATCTTGGCCTTAAATCACTCATAAAATTGTCTCAGACTGATCGATTTGCATTCATTATCAGCTACAAATTGGTCAGATGCTTAATATGATGCTAAAGTATTCAGTATTTAAAGACATTTTATTCATTCAATTAGAAATAATTTAAAAATCACTTTGTAGATCCAGATAATCAGGGACATCTTCAATTTGTTTAATCACATTAAAAATCAGTCGAATATTGAAAAAATGTTTACATATTTCTTATTTCACTATTCTCAAAATCATGAAACTCAAACCTCTCAATAAAAATGCAAATAATGTCAGTCCCATTTTTGAAAAGTTTCTAGATTTTCATATAACTAGCAACTATGATCCGCGCGATTAATTTCTTGTTTTTGTACACCTTTTGCTAAAAAGATTCAGAGGATTCTAAACAATTTCAAATCAAAGGATTTAAAAATATTTTAAGGTATTTGAAAAGTATACAAAATAATTGAGAATTTTTCATTCTTGCAATATAAAAACTTGTAATTCTTTGTCTATAATTTCAGGAATTGATGTGTTCGATATATGGTAACAACACTTTTTTAAAGATAGGATTTGTTTAGTATTTACTTTTCTTTCTCGTCACTTGGATTTCAACTTGTATTGTACTGAAATGTGATCATTTTTCAGAGTTCTGTCTGATTATGACTGTTTGGACTGATGTCGAAGTAGTGGCGAGACTCCTTATAAAACCAGACTCCAATTTGCTTAATAGTTGTACGGATGATAGCGCAAGCCTCTTACAAAACTTGCCAAGCATTTTGCTTGTTAGCGTCTGAGAAATTTGAGGTGCTACGAAGAGAAGGGTGGATCTTGGACTCTTGGGTCTAGAAAGTGATGACTCGCAGGCAAAAACAGTTTTGCAATTAAGCAAAGCGCGATCACTCTCTAATATAGGAACAGTAGTGCTAGCATTAAAGGCTGAAGTAGGATGTAAAGCTAACCCAGTGTGTACTCAAGTACTTTGGGTCACACTCCTAGCACATATTATGCCTTCGTATACGTGTTTGCTCTCGCTCTATTGTAAATCTACGTACCTTTAGATAGGTACCAATATACCGAGCATGCGGATACTCCACCCCTTTTTAGTGTTTAGTGGTTGAGTTGAGTACATATACCTATGTCTAGATGCGCATGACTGCCACCCTCCGAGGTTCTTAATCATTGATATTCACCATCCCAGCACATTGAGTACAGAATAGTAAACATTAAGTATTCTCGTTTACATCTTACATTTAGCCTCAAGGACAAATTAGACTGGATTCTAGATCTGGCAAATTGTAATTCAAAAATCTCGAGGAAAGGGAGTAGAGGAGGAATTTCAGAAAGTAGTAGGGCGGTCACTGGACTGGGAATCTGGGAAATAGCCTGGCGTTATTTGATTCGGAATTCTTTGGTTCTTGGTGTAGAAGATCCTATTCAATCACTCTGCATATCCAATTTTTAATTGCGTAGTTTTAAGCATTTTAAATTTGATATTTTTGTTTTGAAAAACATATCTCGATTGAATTAATACTGTTGGAAATAGATGTCATTTTTATCCAACTTATAATCAAATTACTGAATTGGAGATAATTATCTCTGAAGTTAAGCGATTTCGATTGGATCTGTCCTATTTGAGACGAGTCATTTTGAATGACAGTTTTGTTAAAGATATATTTTTTTTAAGGAAATTGTTTTTGATAAAAGTCGATTTTAATTTGCAAAAGCAGTCTTAAAAATTTTTTGGAAGTAATTGGAAGTAATTATTTATACTATAATTTAAAGAAATGTATCTCGCCGAAATTAATAAAAAAATCTTTTCTTTCACGTTACAGTATTTCCAAATGTGCCGCCTGCCCCAGGAATGCCCTGCCAGGGTGAAGACAGTGAGTAACTTCAATGTTTGAACAATTACAAGAATCCATTTGCAATGAATCCAGTAAATTATTTTACGAATACGTACATTCTTTAGTGTCAATAATAGTGCGACAAACAATTAATGTAGCGTATAGAATTTCTCTTGCGTCACTACCGTTCTGGATTACTGAACTTTTCCTATCGTTAAATTCTGCACATTGTTGAGCTTCATTAAATCCGCCTGTAAAAAGGAAGTTTGTGTCGCCTGGCACCATAACAATTTATATTATTTTTCAAATATAGCTTTTTACACCCTGAACAGAAAATAATTTTCAAATTATAACGTCTCTCTGCATTATAATGAAAAATTTTAATCAACTTTATATCATTGGATTGAAAAAGTTGGAAAATTACCTGAAACTTGTTGAGACAAAAAAAAAATAAAAAATCAGGGAATGAAATTTGATGCACTTTCAACTAACAGTTTTATTTTAGAAAGTGTCTATGCGTACGTTTAGACTCGGCCTTTATTTTAATTTTAATTTAATTTCTTTCATTTGAAATATTCTGATACTTTCTTCATAAATGAAAGATATCGAAAGCCTCGAGTAACCCATCTCTGAGTATACATAAAGTTTGTTTTGATCAAGGTTCTGTATAAAATCTAGTTTGGAGAGTTCAAGATGTGGATGAAAATGAAGATACTTCGTGTATGAAGCCTTCAGGGTATATTTTTATTTTTGCTCGTCTCGAATAATGGTTCATTCTCAAGGTCGATACACTCTCGAGTCAGACAAATTCGTTTGTGTTAACGTGCATTAATTAAAGTGTTTTTATTATGCCGTTAACGCTGCTATTTCACAAAACTGATACTTTCACAATGAATGGTAGTGACGACTATGATTCAAGAGGGAATCGCCCTTCAGTTCAATTTTTTATGAAACTCTTTACCGGTATAATATTTTCTGTCATAACAAAATAAGCCATCTTCATCTTTTTTTTTTTTCTTATATTTTTCTGTGTGCTTGTTATAATGATGAGTTTGTTTTTGTCTAGGGAGCATCTACAGACGAGGTGCTCGAAGATGGAGGAAACTATATCGGGTGAATGGACACATATTTCAAGCCAAGCGGTTCAATCGAGTAAGAAATGTTCTGTCATCTTTTAATCTTGTGCTATTGATTTTTCTACAAGAGAGTTTGAAGGAATATTTAAGAGTTTCCGTTTGAAATTTAGTTTCAATTTAAATAATAGTTCTTTCGTGAAGTTTGAAAGTTTTGAAATTACCCAGTCAATATTTGAAAGTATGTAGTTTCTATCTGAAAACATTTCAATAATAAACTTGATTTTAAAATTAATGTACGTCCATTATTGTAATTAAAATGTAATTTACTTTTTTTTTTCAGCGAGCATTTTGCGCCTATTGTCGAGACAGAATTTGGGGTTTGGGAAGACAAGGTTTCAAATGTATCCAGTGCAAGCTCCTGGTTCACAAGAAATGTCACAAGGTTGTGCGACTACCGTGTCTTAGTCAACAGCAACAACAACAGCCTTCAGATCAGGCTGGCGATAGAAATGGTGATCAGCAACAATTAGATTCACCTCAGTCCAGTCCTCCTACTCATCTTGAAGATGATGGAACAGAGACTTCGACAGCCGAGGACCATGCGTATCGCAATCGTAAGTAAATGTTCTTTTTTTAAAAAAATGCCACAAGCAGCCGTAGAGTTTGTCTTTTGTAAGTTGATCTAAAATTCAAAGAGAAAATTCAAAACGTGAATCACTTAGATCTGAAATTCAAATAGAATGCATAAATTAGAACTGTGTATTTCACTGCTGGTTCTTCCATTTCCAGGAAGTTGCTCCTGAATATTATGGGAGTAACGAAAGCTTTGTTTAGTTGGGCTGGATAACTTGTGCTTTCTTTACAATTCTGGTTATACATTTAGAAAATATTTAAATTTCTGGGTAATATCTAGTATTGCATTTTTTGTTCCAGAAAGTACACTATTTAAGAATTTTTTTTCTAACTTACCCTTTATTTAATTCATTTTTTGGAACTAATACTGATTAATTTACTTATTTTTTTATTGGTAAACAGGAGCAGCCAGCGATGAAGGAGAGGAATTGGCGCTGGACGCAATTGCTGGTGCCGATGGAGCAGGTGATATGCAGAGACAGTATTCCTTGAGCGACTTTGAGCTCATTAGAGTAATCGGTCGAGGTTCTTACGCTAAAGTTCTGATGGTGGAACTTAAACGAACGAGAAGGATCTACGCAATGAAAGTGATTAAGAAGGCCTTGGTCACCGATGATGAAGACATAGACTGGGTACAGACCGAAAAGCACGTTTTCGAAACAGCTTCGAATCATCCTTTCCTCGTGGGCCTTCATTCGTGCTTCCAGACGCCCTCGCGTCTCTTTTTCGTCATCGAATTTGTTCGAGGTGGCGATCTTATGTTCCATATGCAGAGGCAGCGTCGTCTTCCAGAGGAACACGCTCGTTTTTACGCCGCCGAGATCAGCCTTGCCTTAAATTTCCTTCATGAAAAAGGTAGGCACCCAATTAATATGATATCTGTTAATATTAATATTTTATGCAGAAGGATTTTGATTTAGCTGTTAATAATTTACTGATTAAATTATGTTGTTTCCTCTTGTAGGAATAATTTATCGAGATCTGAAATTGGACAACGTGTTGCTGGATCATGAAGGACATGTTAAATTGACAGATTACGGAATGTGTAAGGAAGGTGTCAGAGAAGGTGACACAACGGCGACGTTCTGTGGAACTCCAAATTACATAGCGCCTGAAATTCTGCGAGGAGAGGATTATGGTTTCTCGGTAGATTGGTGGGCGTTGGGAGTACTTCTGTACGAAATGTTGGCTGGTCGAAGTCCATTCGACATAGCAGGAGCTTCAGAGAACCCTGATCAAAATACAGAGGACTACCTCTTCCAAGTAATCCTGCAAAAGACTATTCGAATTCCACGATCTCTGTCGGTTAAAGCAGCTTCCGTTCTCAAGGGCTTCCTCGACAAAAATCCTACAGAGAGACTTGGTTGTGGTCGAGGTCCATCAGCTTTCTCTGATATTATCGGTCATCCTTTCTTCAAGGCGATCGATTGGGAAATGGTAATATTCCATTCAAACTAATCGAAAAAAATGTTTCTATATTCAGTGACAAAATTTTTGGCCCATATATTTCTTTTTCCAATATAGAGTGCACAAAATTTTACCGTTAATGCGACTTTATTTTTAAAATATTTCTATCTAGTTCTTTTGCTTGTGGTGCAGTTGCTAAAAGAAAGGGTGGAAAATAGTAGTGAATGTTTCTGAAAGAAGTGAATGAATGGAATTTTTCGGAAGTAAAAAGCGCCTAGTCTGCTTTTTACACTGGAGCTGGGAGATTCTCGTTTTTCGTTGAAGAAAGACTTGTTACAGAGAAATGTTGAAATTATGTTCCAGTTGGAGCAAAAGCAGGTCACACCGCCTTATAAGCCACGCTTGGAATCCGATCGCGATTTGGCAAACTTCCCACCAGAATTTACGGATGAACCAGTACATCTCACACCCGATGATCCGTAAGTCACAGTTTCTATCTTATTGTAATAAAAAAAAACATGTTTTGAGAATTCACTTAGAGTTTGGAAAAAAGACAAGATTAAAGTGATAGCCACAATATTAAATTGTTCAAAAGATTTAAAGATCGTTAACTTTTTATAAAACTGATATATTAATTGCATTTTTGAAGTAACTTCCTAAATTAAGTTGAAAAAAGTATAAGTTTTAGATAGAGGTAATAATGATAAATATAGTATATTTAATAAAATAAACTGATTTTCTTAAATTATAGGCGAGTTATCGATAAAATTGACCAGACGGAATTCGAAGGGTTCGAGTATGTGAACCCACTATTAATGTCCCTCGAGGATTGTGTGTGACAAGAGCAGGAACTTATATCACAGCACGAGGAGCAACAACTTATTCCACTCCAACTAAGTCAGCAGCAATTTCGACATTGCGACGTGTATGAGCTGCGGGACAGGCTAGCTAGTCTTCATTTCGAACCTTTACCCGTTGTCAATGTGGACGTTTACAGTCAACACGACAACATCCTTGGGATGAGGAGCTCTCACGAGAACGACAATAACTACAACGAGTATCGGCTACCGCCACCTTTTCCATTTCAATACGAAAGTCCGCTCTACTCGCGTTCTCTCAGTATTACAGACATCGCGTTCGATTCGGGCAATAATAATAATGCAGCTATTAGTGGTTACGACGAAAACGATTATGACGATGTGGAAGTCGACGAAGAGAATCCCAAAAAAGGGATATTAAAACAGATGTTCTGCCTTCCTTTAAATTAATTAATTTAGTCAAAATAGGCCTAAAATAATCTTGATTAGTCAAAGATTGATTTGATTTTATTAACTTTGCAGAACCCGGAATTTTACATGAGCGTTTGGATAATCGTGCACCTTACTTAAACTTGAAATATTTACTATATATTCAAAGCTTTGAACTTGTAAACGACTCAGAATTAATTTCCTGTGAAATTCCACATTGTATTTCAAGAGCGACTGTCCGTAAAGTTTAATTTTCTATCGCACACCATTGAGATACTGTGGAATTAGTACCTGAATGCTCTGATTAATCTAAAAAAAAAATAAAAAATAAAAAAAATTGCATTTTTCTCGTGCAATCTATGCAAATCATTAGAGACTTTTTCGAAAGCGATCGGTAATGAAAATTCTCCACATTAACTGAGTTGTCTTGGAAGTGACATAATTATTTATTTAAATTTTTAGTTACTCTCTTGCTCATCCTTTTTACGAGAGAACTTATTCCTGAGGTTTATTGATTAGAAGACTGCAGTATTAAAATTTATAGATTACCTACAAATTTGAACAAATTTCTTGTTGGGATGAAGGAACTTTATCTTTTATAATTGAAATTGAAACATTCGTTCGATCGATTTTGCGTCGACAAGTGAGACTTTAGCGTAAGATAACAATTTTAGCGAAAAATAATTAACACAAAGCCTTCAAAAAAAGAGAATGGCGCGAGTGATATACGCGAGAAATAACGACTACCAGCACAGGATTAATATTACTGTCCATTACCTTTACTTGTTAAAAAAAAGGAAAAAGCAAACGGTATTATTCGTATTACGATCAAAAAACTATACATATTCATTACTTAACGCAATTCCTAAATTTACACGATCGCAAAAGTCGTGTGAGTATATATATTATACATATTTAACATAAAAAGTATATATATTTACGCCTGTACATACATAGAGATGAAGTACTGAATTTCAAAAACACAGGAAAGGTAATCGTGCGTATTTAGGGAAAGAACACGGATTGTAGGTATATTGTAATATATTGAACTAATTGTAGTTTAATGATCACAGTATGGCGACGACTTCTATCGAACCTTGATGGTTTAGCCAAAGGCTTTCAAGAAGTCTGAGAAATTTTAATGCAATGTCAACATTCCTGTGAGATTATTATTATAATCGAGCTTTCAAGGCGTGTCTTGAAACATTCCAGAAATTAACGCAACGAAGGCTAGATTCTTTGTTATCCCGTCGCGGAGCTTATTTATCAATCACATTATTGACTTATTAAAAATTATTCGGCACAGTTGAATTAGAAGATGTTAATCTATTAACCGTATTGAAAAATTGTACTAAAAACAGTTGTAACGTGGAAGTTATATTATAACGAATTTATGCTAAAAATTAGAGTTTCGAAATTACCATGAATTTAAAAAGGAATATTACCGAGATTCTTTTTTAAATCAAGAATATATCGATAATTTTAATGTTTTTAATATATCCTATGGTTCTCATTAGGGATAGTAAGAAAACTTGAAATTTTCGTATATTCTCATTCTCGAGAATATTTTTTTTTTTAGGATTCTACTAAAAATATCCAAATGAAAATATTCAGTCTTGTTATTTAAAACTTGCATTTAAAACTGCAATTGAAGATATGTACTATCAATTTTTGTTCATCAATTTGTGGTTTATTAAAACGCCTGGAAACTGAATTGAACTTGGCAGAACGGAATATGAAAGAAAGACGCTTAATATGTATGGCGCTATCCGAATACAGATTTATTAAGAATGATTAATGCGGATCGTCGACTTGGAATTGTATGAATACGTTAACGAAATATGTGGCCGTTGATAGTATTTTTATAAAGTCTAATTTACGTTTTAACCTCATTATTGATTATTATAGAGATCCTATATCGATAGAGGAATTTAATATTGTTCACGTTCTACATTGAAGTAATTTAAAATACTATCGCAAAATAAAACTGAAGATTTTGTTCCTTAATGTAATGAAAAGACAGCAGTGAAGAGGGGAGAAACAATTAGCTACGTACAATTTGTAAATAACATGACGATTAGACAGTCATAGGAAAAGTTATAAAAGTATAAACTATGATATTTGTCGTGAGGTATATTTTAAAGTTTAAGGAACTAAAAGTGTCGAGTAAATATCAGAAATAAAATGCACTGTGGAAAGAAATAAGCTCAAGCGTTTATGAAATTTGTCGCATACGTGTACATATATTATGACAGAGATTCGGAAGCGTAGGTTTTTATGGAGATTACCAACTAAGATTCTAAAAATTGCTGTCGTCGAATGGCAAGGTTTTACTCGCAGAGGCCTGATATTTCGTAAGCCAATTTTAATATTACCTATCTAAGGAATTACACTAAACAGATCGCACTTTCCCAAGTATAAAATCCAGAACTTAAAACAGCGAACAATTTTTCGAAAGCAAGACATTTTTATTGATTAAATTAAAAGTAGCTACATTTAATTTTTATTCTAGGATCAATTTAGTTTTACATTATTTAGATCAACTTAATTTCTTCTTTCGAAAAATAAGGCAGCTATTATGATTTTTGTTTTAAGGTCTGGATTAAGTCGAATGACTCAAGACAGATTTGTTCATTCATGATCAATTAATATTCTCCATTATCTTCCGATTTCCGGTCTTCCAATCCATTTTTCGGAGCCACTTTTTAGAATAGAGATTTTGTGACAGGTTTTATAAATGAGACTTACTTTCACTATTGCCAAAGAAGTCTTTTGGGTCATTAGACTAAATTGGCTTGGGCTAGTTTATGTGAAAAAACTATTACACGTGATGCTTAATTCTGACATTATTTTCCAAGGGGGTTAATCATTGTCGACATGGACTTAAATATATTTCAGGAATATGCTATAGTTTATCGAATTGTAAGGATACGATATAATATTGATAATATTATGATTTAGTATTTAATTAACACAACATGTATTATTTTTTACACAGCTCCACAAATGAGTATATTTACTTTGCAAAGAAATAAACACTTTAGGAAAAGAGGAATCGTACTTTATTTTAGGACTTGTGAATCCTTGAAAATACTACAATAGTTTCATTAGAGTAGAATTCGACGATTCATTAGGACAACGAGTTTTGGGACCCTTAGCCGCGGTCTAATTTATTGAGGAAAATTAAAATGTATTTTTATTATAAATGTATTTTTAATATTAATTTAGAATTTATTCTTGCTTATGTAATTGATATCACTGAGGAAAGTGTTTATTCTGAAGAAGTAGAACGTGGATATAATAGTGTTGGATAACATTGCGATAATGTTGGGTAGTTATATCACTGATACGGACATTCGTAAGTTAATAGCGCCATGTTTACTATTTATGAAATCATTATCGACACCTTATAATTGCTACATTTTCAAAACAAAAAAGAGTTTTGAAAACAATAAGCCATAAGGACTTGTGTGTTATTTAATTAATTGAATAACATTTATTGAAATGAAATAAATGAAGCTTAAAATTTATAGTTTTGAATAAGAAATAAATCAATCAACAATTGTTGCGGAAATTAAGTTTTTTCAGAATTAATTAATTTAAGCGAATTTTTTTCTAGAAAAATTAAACCAAGCGTTTTTTCGAATGTGCGATTAGGAATAACGCTCATGCGAAAGAGTCGAGATCGCGTGACGATACGAAATTATGCTCTCGTATCGTTTATGTTGTGACTGCAAATGAAGACAAGTCCTTGACCTAAAAAATCTGCAATAATAATCTGTATAAATATTTTAATAAATAGAGGAACAAATGACATTCTATAGTCTAATTCTAATCATTCTAATAGCTTATAATATTGTGTCTGCAGCTCACAACAAAAATATTTGGGGAAAGGAAAATTTACAAATTTAACTTTTAATTCAACGAGGGAATTAAAAATCGTATTTAATAATTTATTAGTGAAAAAATGTGCTGATTAGATTGGATTGCAGTGATTAAAAAAAATGAACTGTGGATTGTCAAATTCATATCATGTTGGTATTTTACCACGGTTAATAAGATAAATGAGTAATATGCTCGTGTTAAATCGTTATCTTCTTCATATAAATTTCAAAATCAGATACAAATATTTTTCCATCGGTATTGTTTCCATTGCAATTTCATTTAACTGGAATCAATGAATATTTTAGCAGTTTATGATAACTATAATAATTAAAATTACATTAATATATAATAAAATTATTAATAAATAACTATAGTAATTTATTCTTTATAATTAAAAGTACAGATGAAACTTGTTAAGAATTTACGGAATTTCTACCCTAGAATATCGTAGGAAGTTTTTTCAATCTTAGTTTTTAAAAACATATTAAAGTCTACAAATTTCACAAATATATATTTTTAATTTTTTTTTTCCTTTGAAAACTACAAGAGCCCTTTTTCATATTTCTCGCGCGAAGCGCGCGCATCGTTCTCATTGGTGGAGGGGATTCGATAAGTTCGAAATGAACAGAGGCACGAATCGACCTACCGGCTCTCTCACGCCAGTTGTCCCGTCGACGCAGGCGGAGCGTCGCGACGCTTTAATGTGTTTTAATCTTTCTTCTATGCTCATCAACCCCTAAGGGTGTGTAAAATTGTAAATTGTAAATCCTCTAAAACTAAAGTTTCCACCTTCTCCAAAGTTATCTCCACACTTCTCGTGCACCAGGTCGAATTCACCAATCAATCCACAATGTTTCCTCTAAGAGTCTCTCATCTAAAAAACCATAAAAAAAGCATCGATTTCTCGATAATCTCGATGAGTGCTAGTGCATGTAAAAATCGGGTCCAGCTTTAATCAAAGCGACGCGCTTCCAAGTCGCCCTTTTTCCCTTGTTATCCTTGTTATCATCCACTCACAAAATCCCATTTCTTTCCCAGCAGATGTTCCACGCCTAAAAATCTCAAATTCACTCTTATAACCTTTTTGTGCATCCCTGTGGACCAACAGTGCTAAAGTGCTATTAAATTAGTGTATTTTTTGAAAGTTCGAATGAATGGGTAATTCCCAAAATTCTAAACATCAAAGTCGAAATGCTTCGGAGGAGGAAACTTGGAGCAAGGATGAAGCGGCAACGACGCCCAGCCCGATCTCGATAGGGATGACAGGGCTACATAACCCCACCGGCCGGTTAAAAAGTACATCATCACCCGGTTGCTCATAAATTGAGAGAGAGAATTTGTACTTATTCTATAATATCTACATTTCCACATTTGATACATCGAGGTGATAAAATATGAATTGAATCCTCAGGCAAGGAGATTTTTAGAAATTTCATTGATAAAAATGAACTACATGCTCTACACCCTCTACGGGTTCGCGGTATTCTTCATGGTATTCTGGTCCTCGATGTGGCTAGTGCACATTATCGCTTTGGTAGCCGGTCGCTGGAAGCTGCATCGGAAAGTCGCGCAAGTCCCAAGTTACGAAACGCCCTTACCCGGCGTTTCAATAATCAAACCATTAATGGGAGTGGACCCGAACCTTTTTGGAAATCTGGAGACTTTTTTCCTCTTGGAGTATCCAGTCTACGAGATTCTATTTTGTGTCGAGGACGACACAGACCCAGTTTTGATGCTCGTTTACAAATTAATGGAAAAATATCCATTGGTGGATGCGCGACTTTTTGTGGGAGGCTGTGGGGTTGGAGTTAATCCAAAAATCAACAATATGCAGCCAGCTTATGAAGCATCCAAGTATGAGTTGATTTTGATAAGTGATAGTGGAATTAGAATGAAGGAAGACACTTTATTGGATATGGTGAATTATATGACAGATAAAGTGGCATTGGTGCACCAGATGCCTTTTACGTGTGACAGGGAGGGATTCGCCTCTGTGTATGAGAAAATATTTTTTGGAACTGTGCAGTCGAGAATGTACATGGCAGCTGATTTACTGAGGATAAATTGTCATACGGGGATGAGTGCACTTTTAAGGAAGGCGCCTCTGGAGGAAGTTGGGGGGTTAAAGACTTTTGGAGTTTATTTGGCAGAGGACTTTTTTTATGCGAAAAGTTTGACGGACAGAGGATGGAGGATTACAGTGTGTTCACAGCCGGCTATGCAAAATAGTGGGCATTGTGAAGTTGAGAGCTTTCAAGCGAGATTGAGAAGATGGGCAAAACTCAGGGTGGCGATGCTTCCAACGACTATAGTGCTGGAGCCACTTAGTGAGTGCTTAATTTTGGGCGCTTGCGCCTCCTGGGCAGCTAGTGTGCTTTTTGAGTGGGACTCCCTAGTTTTTTATCTGGTTCATATACTTTTGTGGTTTATGTTTGACTGGACCATGTTGTGCGTCGTGCAAAATGGACCGCTTCCTTTCAACAAACTGGAATTTATCTGTGGGTGGCTGCTTAGTGAAACGACGAGGTAAATTGATATTCTTACTCTTTGCATGTTGGGATTTTATTAAATAATTTTTGCACGTTTTAGTTAAAGGTGAGAGGTTCAAGACACAGATATGGCTTATCTACAAAGAAAATTCAAGCCTCAAATGATAATTAGAAATTAGAAGTAGAATGCTTTCTCGTGTTTGGAATGTACATCTGTTGTTTTTATTCAAGAGGATTTTTGATGAGAATGATAAAGGTAGAGTTTTCATGCGAGGCTAATTGATAGCAAGATTCTAATATTTGAATAATTCAAGTAAAATTAAAAAAGGCAATTAAAAGTGTGTACATCCTTGATCGCACAACAGCTTCTAATAAATAATGTAGTATAAAAAGAAATATCACTATATGTATTTAGCTGTTAGGGAAGGTATGGAAATAGAATTGTAAACTTGTTATGTATTAAAATTATTGAGCATTATTTCAATTGAAAAATTCAAAATTTAACAATTTGAACTCAGCTTCAGGTACATAAGATTAATTACTTTAGTACTGAAATGAAACAATTTTAAACAGAATGCCTAAAACAGTATGATTTTACATTTCAATCCCTTTTAAAAATGGCAGAATTTCAAATTGAAAATATTAATATTCGAATGATTTAAAATTGAAAAAGTTCTATATCGAATATTTTAAATTAAAATGTTAAAAAATTAAAATTCATTGGTACAGCTTATATAATCTATATTATCAATATTAGCAATGAACATTTAAAAATGGAATGTACTTGACTTCTACATTTCTGGTTTATTTATAAAGAAATCGAGTTATGGCAGAAATTGGACTTTAAGTAGCAGCAAAAAAAAGTGTATTTGTTATTATATTACAATATAATAATAATAATAATAATAATAATAATAAATTACAATAATAGCTAATTAAGCTATTATTGTAATTTTCTTTTGCTTTTAGAATATTATTTAATGTCTGAAACTAGTTTAATTCTTCCTTTTAACGTCAAACATGTGGAATAGATCGATTCATAATTTATTGTTTCACCTTGAGAAGTTACTGCATTGTTCCCTACTCATAGGCATTCGTATAAACTGGTATATTTTTGAAGACTTTGATTCTGAAATTATACAGGTTTCAATCCTTTGCAACTTAGTTTATAAAAATTTTCAATTTCGAGAAACTGAAAGGCTTCCAATTTGAAATTTTACTCTATTAAACATTTCAATTAAATAGTTACAGTTTTATAGTGTATTATTTTCAATATAAATAATGAATGTCTTAGAATAACTACTTTAGACATCAAGTTATCTTGAGTTTAAATTTAATTCCTATTTTCTGCTTACAGGCCGTACCTGTTTCTGCAGGCAGTTTTAGATCCATTGATTCAGTGGAGGTCTCGAGTGTACAAGTTGAGATGGGGTGGAGTAGCTGAAGAAGTCAAGGCTAAAATCAAATACTGAGAGACATCGTTAAGTGCAATGACAGAGACACATTTATGTATGTATATGTATATAAATGATACATATTACAAAATACGTATACAGGGAATGTATACCGGTCTACCATATTTCGTATCATGTATAATATACGTGTAAAGAATTTTGAGATTAGGTGTATTAATATGAAATATTGCCAACAAGCATACTATTTCCAAACTCACAGTTTACTCGACGCCAGTCCAATGAACCGAGAACTCTCTTACCTATAATAGGTATCGTTAGTCATTAAGCGAATCTTCGGATTTTATTTATTTCTATAGTTCTTTCTTGCCCATTCTTGCTGTCAGCTGAATAGAGACGAAGAAAACATATAAGCGAAATCGATTTTTATTTCAATCGAATGTGTGTTCATTTTATTTAAGGGTGAGAGAATTGTATAGATAAACTTACGAGGAGCACAACAAATGTCTGAAAAACAAAGGCGATAAAGGAGGAAAACTCAGTGCTCAAAGCAGTCAAAAATTATTGTAATCTAGTTTTAGTTAGGCATTTAGATAGGTCAATGTTAGGTAAAGAAAGTAGGTTTGAATGACTTCGTCGACTGGATGCAAAAGAGAGAAAAAAAAAAAACAATTCGTCCCTTGCGTGAAGGCAAGCGATATCTAGTTTCAATTCAATTTGATGTCCTCCAATAAAGTTTGTAAAATGTGATATTTATATAGCTTTGTACAGAATTTATAAACGCTAGTTTTATTATAGATGTTCTTGCTTGAGACCAAAAATTTTATAGACGGCATTTTTTATTCAGCAACTCACTTTTACCTTGCAAAATCGTGTGAAAGGTTTGTATCAAAGGATGAAAGTAATCGATCAAAGATTTATTCGCACAAAGGACGAATTCTTTTTATAAGTTGGCAAGCGCAAACCCTCTGCCTATGACAATGAAATATCACTTCGGATGTACCTCATTTCTAAGTAGAACTAGGAATAGGCGTTTAGTTAAGAAAAGTTTGGAGTCGAAAAAACAAGAAGCGAATTTGATTGGTAGCTAAACAGATGCTTGCGTATAGGATGATTCTAATATGGCATATAGCATTCCTATATTCTGCACGAGGGCTGGTTTCACTACAATTTAAACGTAACAAGGCCGGTACTTTGCTGCGGCCTTAAACCGAAAACAAGTGGAAATGACGTTTCATTCTGAAAATGAGAACAAATGAAGAACGATATAGTCTATGAGAAGTTAAAAAGCGTTTTTTAAAAAAACTTTGGTGCAATCTAAAAGTATAAATAAATACCTTTCATCAGTAATTCGTTCAAGTTTATTTTTAAAGTAAAGTAATGTAGTCTTGTAATCAGCCCTCGTGGAAATTTATTGGCAATGTGGGTAGAATTTAGGCGATAATCACTCGAAAGAAATGTCATCATTCTCAGTGACTGCGATTCGGAATGTGCAAGGGGGAAAAATCCTTGATTAAAGGTAAAAATAAGAGTTGAATAAAGATTCTTGGTATACCAAAGATAAAAATTAATTTCCCATTAATAATGGTAGAATCGAGCGCCCAGAAAAAATTTGATTTACCAAATAATAGATTGAATGAAGCACTGCCCAGATAACAAAATGTGCGCACAGTGCGCGCATGGTGGATAAACCTGCACAATTGAGGACGCATGTGTGTGCTCAGGTGAAGGCACGCGTGCCCCACACGATTGTTATCTGGGTGATTTAGTAACAGTATATTAACTAAATTGATTGTGTGATTCAATGACAATTTGATTGAATTGAAGAAAGTTTTTTCTGAGTAGTGAGGGTAGATTTTTTTCTTGTGTTGCAGTCATTGAGTATGATGTTTCGATGCACAATCTATCAACCCTATCCACAAGTGATTCGATCTTCCGCTTCGAGTGACCTTTTTTCAAAGCATCCTAGGTACATATATCTTTTGGCCGACACTTAACCCTTGTCTCGACCTCTTATTCTTATTGTAACGCGCGTCAGCCTCGGCGTTTTTTACACATTGTCATTCATGAACTTCCCTTCGTGCACCTACGGGACCTTTCGAAAGTGGCTTCCTCTTCTTGACTTTATAATGGCAACATTCGCGACACTCGCTTTTTGACAAGTTTACCATTCTTGCGTTTACGCTTTTCCAAATAAAATTTCGTACACACTTGAACGATTACTTGGGGCGAAAGAGGCGCTTAAACAATCCACGGAAAATCTGAGTTTTTCATGGATTGTTTTTAAACAAACAGTTGTTGTGTTATCTGACAATCTACTCTGGGGAATTCGCAAACTTCCCCTCAGTCAAGTTTTTCTATTGTGAATATTTTAGAGCCTAAAATACCGGAATTTGTATCCGAACCAAACAGTTTCATTCCGATCTAGTCCGAAGGAAGTTTTCAATTCGAATTAATCCGATTCCCATTGAAAATCAATCTCAATGAATCCGAACTTTCAGTCCGAATAATTCCGAAAAATTCGTATTGACCGGATTTATTCGGATTAATTCTGATTAATTCGGATTGACTGGATTCATTCAAATTCATTTGGATTAAAACCCTGGCGAAAGCTTCGGATAGAAATCCAATCCGAGCCAGTCCGAGGTATTCCTAGCCAATGCGAAGTCTGTATCCGAGCGAATCCGAGTCATTCCTAGCCATTCAAATCCAATTTTTCAATCCGAATGATTTCGAACTTTGAATCCGAATGAATCCCTGGCTCATCCGTAGAACTTACTTCAATCCGAACGAATCCGAAGATTCAATCCGAACAAATCCGAGGCACATCCGAACAAAGGTTTCAAATCAAATGAATCCGAAGTTTCTATCCAAATGAATCCGAGACTCATCCGAATAAACTTTTTAAACCGAATGAATCCGAACATTCAATTAGAATGAATCCGTAGCTCATCTGAAGAAAGTTTCAAGTTGAGTGAGTCCGAAGTTTAAATCTGAATGAATCTGAGGCTTATTCGAAGAAGCTTTCAAACCGAATGAATCCGAAGTATCAATCCGAATGAATCGGAGGCTTATTCGAACATGTTTCCAAACCGAACGAATCCGAAGTTTCAATCTGAATGAATCCGAGGCCAATCTTAATTTCAATTTGTCTAAGGCCGATTTGAATAAACTTATCTGTAGGAATTTGTAGGCTGACTTCGAATTGACTCGGATTCATTCGGATAGGAATCTACACATTTTTCGGATTGGCATGGATTTATTTGGATAGGAATCTTGATACAGACTTCGGATTGGCTCGGATTAATTTGGATTTAATTTCTCTTTTTCCACGGATTCGCTAGGAATGAAACTGATACGCTCGGATTGAAAAGGATTCAGACGGATAGGAAATTTTTCTATCCGAAACATTCACCAGGGAAGTTCAGATTGATTTTGAATGGGCCTTGAATTGATTTGGATTGACAACTTTCTTCGGCTTAGATCGAAGATCGGAATGAAACTGTTTGGTTCGGATACAAATTTCGGAATGATTCGGAAAATTTCGGATTGGTTCGGAATGAAT